>MU863938.1:0-208299 GCA_033296885.1 Triangularia verruculosa | reverse complement strand
GGTCTTACTCGTCTCCATTACCTGTACCTCCAGCTTCTCGGCCTCCTTCCACCGGCCCTGGTTCCTAAGTGTCGACGCCAGGTTGGCCATGCTCGTCAGCGTAGAAGGGTGGTCGGCCCCGAGCTTGGTTTTGCGAGTCTCCATTACCTGCACCTCCAGCTTCTCAGCCTCCTCCCACCGGCCCTGGTTCCAAAGTGTCGACGCCAGGTTGGCCATGCTCGTCAGCGTATCTGGGTGATCGGCCCCGAGCTTGGTCTTACTCGTCTCCATTACCTGTACCTCCAGCTTCTCGGCCTCCTTCCACCGGCCCTGGTTCCTAAGTGTCGACGCCAGGTTGGCCATGCTCGTTAGCGTATCTGGGTGGTCGGCCCCGAACTTAGTCATGCGAGTCTCCATCACCTGCACAAACAGCTTCTCAGCCTCGTCCCACCGTCCTTCCTCGTAGTACAGGCGGCCAAACGTGGATCCCACAAAATCCTCATATCTTGCCCGATCCCCATCTTCGATGTCGTTCTCGCTTATACCCGGAAGATGGACCATCAGATGTCGGCGGAACTCAGGCTGCTCTTTTCCCCCTGTTATTTGACAACACGCTGCCAGAATAAAAGTCATATACCACCAGCGCCACGGTCGATCTGGCTCGTTCTGCATTGCTCGCCACTGCACAAGACTGTGCATACTCACCCCAGGCCACTGCCCCTCCACTCGTTGCAGCAGGCTGTAGCGGACCAGCACATCGCGGCTCTGTCGGTACCAGAAACTATCCCATTCGCCCTTATTAAGTGGCAGAAATTGCCGGAGACCGGCCAGTATAACTTCGTCAGTCTTACCGTCTAGCTCAGCGTCGACCTCTACCATTCCAAAACACGCCAGACGGAACAATTCGTCCGGCACAATACTGCCTTTGAACCGCGCTAGGAACGTCAGCAGTAGCTCGGGCTGTAGACCCGAATGCTGTCTCCTTATCTTCTCGAGTGTGGTATCCCATACTGTCCATACCGTCTTCTGTGTTGGTAACAGTCCCCTGGAGCCGTCCATCTGTAGGAGCTCATCGCGGTGTCTATCGTAGTCTGCGAGATACTGCGATAAGGCATGCTCGGGTGCAGAGTCGTTGCTGATATAGGCACCCGCAAGGTCGATAGCAAGCGCTAGATATCCAAGTCGTTGCGCTATCTTATCGCAGTCGCATCGGATCGCCTCTGAAGCCGACTCTGCGCCGAGCTGCAAGTGCTGGAGGAGAAGTGCTACTCCTTCTACCGGTGACATGACGCTAACGTGCACCGCCTCGCAAACCCCTGGGACGAGCCCCACGCTTCTGTTGTCTCGACTGGTTACGATGATACTTCCCCGGTTCCCCTTTGGCATAATCTTCTGGATCCCCCAGCTGACATCGTCTGCATTGTCGACAATCACTAGCCATTCGTCGTCCGCCTCTGTTCTGTCGCGAAGCCATCGGAGCACTGCTTGCACGACGCCGTCTGTAAGAACGGACTCCTGCTTCTCGGCACGCTCCTCCGGAAGCCTAAGCTCGGCAGCACATCGTCTGAAGCTAGATCGCACTGCCTCCTCGTCTGTCGCGTCGATCCAGAGGATGGGGTTATATCGATCTTTATGCTTCTCGGCGTAGGCTAGCGCCAGCTGGGATTTACCAGCCCCGCCTAATCCGTAAAGGGCAACTGCATAGGGGACGCTTCCTTTCTCGTGTCGTATCTTTATCTTTTGCTCGACTTCCGCGGACAGCTTGGCCCGCTCGGTGTAGGTATGTACTGTCTCGAGCGGCACAGCATATTGATGCTTCACCGGCCGGGCGGAGGATTTTGGTACTTTAATAAACATGTTAGAATCAGTATGGCTAATAATATTTAAATTGATAGGTTGTAGACAGAGTACTTGGACTAACTTTTCTGAGCTAGCTCTAAGCTGCGTTTGACTTCTGCAGCAATGGTCTTTAAAACCAGCCGGCACGCAGAGCTGTCCTTGGAGTCAAACTTGCAAATGGTGCTGTGGTCAGCATCCATAGATACCTGCTTCTCACGTAACCCTGAAAGATTCAGAGTCGCTGAACTCTTATCGACAATCTGATAAAATTTAGCCGAAGTCTCTAACATCTTTAAATAGACGTACAATGCCTGTCTTGCCGTGTGACTCCCCTTCGAAGAAGCTAATAACAAGACATCTCTCAGATAGGTGGCGGGCTTGTTCAAATCGTCTTGTCGCCTCATCCGAGCTCTTCTTGAGTGCGCTCAGAAGGTCGTTGCTAGGGGCTTTCAAGACGGCCCTGGCTATTTTGGCCGCAAGATGGCCAACACTGGCATAATTCCCGCCTTGGTGCGGTGTGGCAAAGAAGGCGAGGAGGCATGTTGCTTCGAATATTGACTTGTACGATTCATCTAGCTTCGCTTCGACGAGTGCCTGTTGGTCCTTGGTTAGAAAAGTCTTGCAAGTTAGATAAACTAACTACTAACTTGTTTGACAACTAAGCCGCCGAGGCTGTGGCAGATGAAAACTATCGGCCTCTGTTCATCCTCTCGCTCAAGGTGAAGCCAATGTAAAAGCTTCTTTGCGTGGTCGTCAAGCTTGATGGCCGATGCGTCTATAGCCGGACTCGAGTTGTAGGCGAAGAGCATCACACGAGCGGGCCTCGGGAGGGAGGCAGGGAGAAAGTCTTTGAGCCAGAGCTTGTCGCCTTTCATCCACGTTTCCTGCGCGTGATTGACGCTGCCCTTGAAGTTGAGACCGTGGACTGCTACAACACTAGTAGAACGGTCTGTTAGCGTGATTCGAAGGCCGAGGACAAAGGACGTACTCAATCTCCGCAACGCTGGGAGGCTGGCTATCGCTAGCGCTGTCAAAGATAACGTGGAGCCCCGCCTCAAGTGCTCGGGGTGTATTATCCGCTGGGTCTCCTGGCCAACCGTCTGCAGCCGAGTGCTCTCTGGTGTTCGCCGCCTGTTCATCTGTCTCCGCCGGCGGTGGGGGCGCAGCCTTGCCGGCAACGTTGTGTAAGGAGGCGTGCGATGCAGTGCCTACAAGTGTAGACGATGCGGCCTGAAGGGGGAGGGTCGAGGGGGTCACTGTGGGTCTCGCGAGGGGAGGGGCCGGCGGGGCCGATGGAGCGGCATGCTCAGGGCAAGGAGCCGGCGGTGCCGATGGAGCGGTGTGCTCAGAGCGAGGAACGGGAACAAGAGCCTTTGAGCAGGGGAGGTGCGAGTGCTGTTCAGTACCTTCTGGTGAAGTCGCTAAGGCAACGCTGCCAAGTGTTTCCGGACTATCATGTGCCCTCTCCTTCTCCCGGCTCTCCTTTCTCCATCTGAACAATCCAAAACTTTTCCTAAGGCAGCCAGCCATAGTCGTTTAGTAGTACCTGTCACAGTGGTGTCAAAGGTGGTTGACGAGATCGCGACGGACTTTCCGGTTGCCGCGGAGCTGAAGCCCAACGACCCAATGTGGCTGGCTCCCCCACCAATAGAAACTCCCGACCCCATCGATCCCGCCATATGCAAGAGGAACCCCGGAAGGCATCCTGTCAGAAGTACGATGCACTCTGTGAAGGTGAATATGATGGGGGTTGCAACTGTGTGATTGTATTACTTGTCCTCCTTGTCCTTCAAGGCCAGAGAACCTCCATTATATATCTATACGTGGTGACAACGTTGGTGGCAAATGGTACCATGTCCAGCTGAACTGGTTACGTTAGTTCAGCTCCCCTGAACTCCATTCAGCTTAGTTGACCAGAACCCCTTTCTATCTGACAGTTCCAGAGCGGAACTGGCGATACTATTGTGAAGTCGTGTATGTTCTCTCGAGTTTGAAGCGGGGTGGAAAGTGGGTCTAGGCGGCTTATCTTCGGCTAAAATCGTCACGGCGTTTGTCTCGATGCTGACGCCGCTTCATCTGTTTCGAGTCATCGTCGGCGCCAGTACGGTTCGTTCCGGGTAAGGAATCGCTACCATGGCTAACCCGACTCTCGATATAAGCCAGTGGTATAATGAGAATGATCTCGATTACCGAACCCCAGAACTCACCTATAACAGCCGCAGCGCGAGTCCGGCACCGCAGTATCAGTCGCAAAGACGCAGAGCGGGACTGCCACTACTCCAGCTGTCTAACTGGAACCCCAATCTGCTATATAATAAATCCCCGCCCATATATATCTATTATTCTATAGAATGGAAAATGCTACTGAAGAAAGGAAGACTGTTAAAACTTACAAACGATACAGAACAGAACCTCGTGCTGGCGCCCGGCGCGTTTTAGGACTAGACTCTGAAGCCGAAGCTGCTGCAACTTTTGGCGAAGAAGACGCCGCGAAATAAATATTACGAGTTAGACGAGACGAACGTTATTGTATTCGTTACCGACCGCTCTTAGCGAGATTTAACTAAACGCTTCGACGAGCTGGACATTAATTAGGAGGTGGTAAAGCACCAGTTAATAGCCTGGAGCCATCTCCTCCGTAACAGGAAGCGGCTAAGGATCGACATCTCGTTTATTTATAAAGAGGCTATATAATAGGTTGCCGTAAAGACGCAGCAGATTATAAGACGAGGAGGGGTGACAGCTACACAACTTATAAAGAGGGCGGATCTCTTTAAAAAATAAGAAGCTACAGGTCTAACAACTATTTAAAAAGAAGTTTATAGTCTTATATAGTGCACCAGTTCTCCTTACTAAGGGACTTATTACTAGCGGGATCTAGATAACCGGAAGTATTATAAACTTAATATAAGTATCTTAATAAAGCTTATCGATTACGCTAAAGGAGGTAATATACTTAGGATATACGGGGACGTACCGCTATAGATCCGCGAGTTAATCTATATTAAAGAACAGTAAGACTCGGAGCGTAAGAAGCGGAAGCGTTAAGGATCGTTTTCCGAGAGCTTACCTCTAATCTATATTACGAATGTTATACCTATACGTTGTAACTAAGACTCGGTTAGCTGGTCCACCGGGTCGACTCTAGAGACTCGAGAGGAGATATACATTTGTTATACACTTAAACTTAACATTCCGCGACCGATTGATAAATCTCTATACCGTTATGTTAAAGTACAGTACTTATTTGTGGACTTTACAGTATATTTAGGCCTGTAACCTACAAGGCTTACAACAACCAATAGCTTGGAATCACAGTATTCACCAACGCTCTGCCGTGGCGATTACAGTAAGCTCTCGGACCTCCGATTCAACCTGGAGATCCGTATAGCTAGTGCCCGGAGTTCCAGACACTTAGCGTACGGCAACGGAGAAGAGATTGGGGGAGGAATACGGAGCTACGGAGAAGAGATTGGGGAAGAATACGGAACTGAAGATCTATAAGAGGCTTGCCCTCAGGACTGTTTACTGTGATATTCTCTTGCCTAATAAGTCAATTCAATACACTGGTATTGAAATAGGTGTCTCGCAGGCCTGTATGATGTAGGCCTGCGCTGGGGACCGGGGATTGGCGCAGTGTACTCGAAATGAAAGAGGCTTTATCTGCAGCCTACGACAGTGGCTAGGCACTGAAGGAAGATCAATCACAGGGACGGCGCCCCGCAGTATACAAGGTAATCACAGTAATATAAGCTTGTGAGGCATCAAAGATGTGGTAAACCAGTGTATTGAATTGACTTAATAGGCAAGAGAATATCACAGTAAACAGTCCTGAGGGCAAGCCTCTTATAGATCTTCAGTTCCGTATTCTTCCCCAATCTCTTCTCCGTAGCTCCGTATTCCTCCCCCAATCTCTTCTCCGTTGCCGTACGCTAAGTGTCTGGAACTCCGGGCACTAGCTATACGGATCTCCAGGTTGAATCGGAGGTCCGAGAGCTTACTGTAATCGCCACGGCAGAGCGTTGGTGAATACTGTGATTCCAAGCCATTGGTTGTTGTAGGCCTTGTAGGTTGCAGGCCTAGATACACTGTAAAGTCCACAAATAAGTGCTGTACTTTAATAAAAGCTATAAGTGATTTAAGCTTGTAGGTTTGGATTAATCCAGTGGTATATATATGGTGACGTGTATGCTAGAGCCGTTATAACCTCACTGGTTCTATAGATCAACTATACGTTAGTAATCTTTTATAACTTTGCCCGTGATTTTTTTGTAAACTGCAGAGCCGTCTATTCCCTCCGTACAATTTTCTAAGCCCCTGTCTTTTCCTCGGCGAAAGAACTCTTAAGGGCTTTTCTTTCTCAGCATTATAAAAGGCACAGTAAAGAGCTAATATAGCGAAAATATAAGGCCGATAACGATAAAGTGTATAAAGAAAAGTTTTACAGTGGTGATATAGACACGGAGGGATAGGAGAGAAGTCGTGTAATAAGTGGTAGGACGGATGGAATGGCCTCTTTATATAGCCAGAACTGGAAGAAGAAAAGTCGCGCAATAGGTAGGTAGGGAGTAACGGATTTTTTCATATTAAAATGGGTAGACCCAGAGTCCCCTAAAATGGAGAGCAATACGCTGGCGAGCCCATTTCTTAAGAAGAAAAGTCGCGCAGTAGGCAGGTAGGGAGTGACGGATTTTATTATGTCAAAATGGCTACCACGACCCAGAGTCCCCTAAAACGGAGAGCAAATACGCTGGCGAGCCCATTCCTTGGTACCCGTTTTGGTGGAGGATTCGTCCCTGTAGGAGAGGGAGGCTCCAAATTTGGACTATGAGAGCGTCGCGTAAAGTTGTCGTTTTTGGAGAATGGCGAGCGTAGGGTGAGCGGTGGTGAGCTCAAGGTGAGCCGAGGGTGAGCCGAGGGTGAAGCGAGCCTGATTTTGGGCCAACCGTTCTTGGACGAGACAAAAAGGTTTTTAGAGACCGACTACCTAGGTAGGTAATGAGAATGTTCAGTCAGTTGGCCTTGGAAGACTGTATGTAATGGGGCTTCTAAAATCATGCAACAGGTGTTAGATACTGTCAATATCTGACGCCACTTCAATTGACATCCACATTTCGTTTGTCCTGTTCATTGAGGTCACACCTGGCCAGCATTTTGGGGGCCCGCTCTTTCCTCTCTGTTTGTTGTCGACGGGAGTTCAACAGCCGCATCTAGTTGGTCACAAAACTCGTGACGACATGGAACCATCGAATCCGCATCAACCCATACAGCTTGGAAAAATGCTGGCCAATCCACCTTGTCACACAAGCCCGCCTCGCCGTGGGCCTCAACAAACACCATTCGTCAGACGCGCGAAGAGTGACATGATGCACTCTGCCCAAGCCGCTTCAAGAAAACCATGGCTGGTGCGACCGCAACGAAACTCCCGTTCTCGATTGATGATAAGATGGGCGCCTCCGAGGTCGATTGACGATAGATCTGAACTTTTGAACATTACAAGCCTCGAAACCCTTTCGTACAACGTTAAATACCGTCTAATTCCATTCTCACCTTCTTCGAGCCAAGATGAACAGCACCGCAAAGTCACTGGGTCCTGTGCCAATCACGTCCTGTGATGAGGTGGAGCCACGAACCTTGTCATTGCTCGCTGGCGAAGCCGAGCAAGACTACAAAGGAGTAATCAGTGCCTATCTTCGAGAGAGAGTGCCGGAATTTCGAAGACTGGATCGTCTCCGTCAACAGGTGCGGCACATATTCTTTTGCCATTGTCTTCATACCTCACCTACCTAGGTAGCGTCTGACGCCTGACTGACTTTGAGACAAAGGGCTGGGACAATCCAGAGGGTGACAAATTCTTCAAGACCCAACGCTCCAACGCCGACAAAATTGGGGACATAGAGACTTCCCAGTTCCATTATGGTCTCATGCAGAGAATCGCCGCCGAGCTACATAATGTCACCAGTGGGTGCTTCACCACCACAACAAAACCCGGTGCCATTCTGGATGTTTGCGCCGCCCCAGGCGGCTTTCTCGCCGCTGCCATCGCCCGCAATGACCACGACCTTCAAGTGCGTGCTTGCACCCTTCCTTTCTCACAAGGCGGCTACAAGATCCTTCTCCCTTATGAGGGAAACAATGCAATCAAGATCAGCTATCTCGACATCACCATGCTGGCAGAGGACATGGGCGTGGACCTCAAGGACATTCCTGCTTCGCACCCGGATCAAGACAAGTTTATGCCTCGCCAGTTCGCCAATAACGAAAAGCACTATTATGACATCGCCATCTGCGACGGTCACGTCCTCCGCACCCAGGAGAGGTCAAGCTACCGCGAGAAACGAGAGTCGGTCAGATTGCAGACCAGTTCTTTTGTGCTGGCTTTGGAGCATCTTCTTCCGGGTGGCACGCTGATTGTGTTGCTGCACAAGATTGAGATGTGGAGGATAGCTTGCCTGCTGCAAACAATGTCGAGGTTTTCCGAGGTCCAGGTGCACAAGCCGAAGAGTGGTCACGCCAAAAGGTCTTCGTTTTACATGGTGGCCAAGGATGTTCGGAGTGACTCCAAAGAAGCCGAGGAGGCAGTCCAGGCTTGGAAGGATCTTTGGCGGGTTGCCACGTTTGGCAGCGATGAGGAGGCCTACCAGGCCGTGAAGGACAGTGGGCCCCCAGCTGAACAATTGTTGGCTGAGTTTGGTCCTGAGCTTGTCGAATTGGGGCGTTCAGTTTGGTTGACACAGGCTAATGCTTTGGCGAAGGCACCCTTCATCAAAAACCAGAAATGGGGCTCCCATTGATTATCTACTAGGCCGGCGCACTACCTTTTCACAACTGCTCCTTCTTGTAGAGTCCCAGGGACTCAATCATTGGTCTATCGTTAACAGCAAACAAATACGCACTTGCACTCTTCTGAGTGCATGTATGAGAAATAGCGCTCCACGCTGGAACCGCAAACGTGTCCTTGCCCTTCCACTGAATCTTTTCCTCCTTTCCATCTGGAGTGACAATAGTCGAGAATCCCTCTCCTTCATAAACATGGTAGACAAACGAGACTGTCTCCCTCACCCGCTTGGTGGTAGCCCCGGCACTAACCCTCTCCGCCTGTCCCGAAATTGTCTTGGACAAGTGTTTCCCATGCTCCCCAGACTTGTAGTCATACCGGGCATAACTTTCTGTCTCCTTATTCTCATCAAGCGCGGCCTGCACGGGGGCCCATGGGAACTTCCAATTGCTGTTATCAGAAAGCTCGCTGGGGTACCTCGCCTCCTCATAGTTCTCGGCAAAGTTCACCGGGAGAAACCGGTACACTGGCAAGTCCAGCCCGTCCAACCACACCATAGGCCCGTCACCTTCGCTCCCGTGGTCATGCCAGTGCCAACTTGGAGTCAAGATGACATCCCCGCGCTCCATCATCAACTTCTGCCCCTCCACCGCGGTGAAGCCACGAGACCCCTCGACGATGAATCTCAGGGCAAATGCCACGTGTCGGTGAGCAGGGGCGGTTTCTCCAGGAAGGATAAGCTGAAGACCGGCGTAGATGGTGTCGGTCGTGTAGGGCGCTTCCATGGTAGGGTTCACCAACATGAGCACGCGACGCTCGGCCTCCTCCGCTGAGACGATAATTCCCGACTGCATGAGCACTGGCCGGATGTCCTCGTAGGGCCAGGTGGCTACGGCAGAGCTGGGATTCGGCTTCGGTGGGACCATCCTGTTGAGGACTGTCCAGAGAGGGGCGACATTTTTGGAGACAATGTCTGTGTAGAACTGGTCTTCTGTTGAGAGGGTTGAGCTCTTTGCTCCGGGAACGTTAGGGGCAGCCATGGTGATGTGTAAGGTAAGGTACTGGTAGCGTAGATGATAGTGTGCTGGTTGATGATGGTGCCGTTAGTTGATGGACATCAATCCAACATGTATTCAATGCTTCATAGCTAGGCACATGGTGATCTCCTCATACGAGGGTGATGATTGGTGAGATGGCCGGGAATTGTTTGCCGTGTGGGAAGCCGCCCAAACTCCGCACACAGTTAACCCGAACCCCGAAAAGCTTGTAGCCCCCTGGAAATCAGATGAAGGGTAAAAGCTGATCGCTTTCTTAGACTTCAAGTTACCTCAGTCTTTTTGATCAAAAGCACTGCTACCTTACATTCTCCCGAGTGTTACATTTTCTGCAGCCGTCATGGTCGACATTGTAAAAGGGTCCTGCCTTTGCGAGGGCATCAAGTTCACTGTCCAGGGAGCCCCTGACGCCATTTTCATCTGCTATTGCTCACATTGCAAGAAAAACGCCGGAGCTGCAGGCCAGATCGTAAGTCTAATTCTTCGCCACCAGGTCAATACCCTGACTCTCTTGTTATTCTAGTCAGCAAAGTTCAAATGTGAAGATGTAACCGTCTTGGATGGAACCGAGCTCATGAACACATGGATTCTGAACGACAATCTCAGTGGCTGTGAGAAGCACAAGAAATTCTGCTCTCGGTGCGGTTGCACGCTGTGGACAATTCCAATGAAGCATTCCGGTAGTCACTGGATTGTTCGGACAGCTCTTTTGGAGGATGGGTGAGCCGCCACCGTTAATCCTAGCCATGAAAATGTATCACAGCTAACCAAGGCATTCATTCGCCGGTCAGGTTTGAGAGGTTCCCGTACAGAGCCGAGTTCTTTGCCTCCAGAAAGGTGCCATTGGCCGCAGCTGAGGTGAAGTCATTTGATACGATGCCAGGTGCTAAATAGCCGGCGGTGATAATAGAAGATCCTTTTACAACAATCTGTTCCAAGTGCTTTTCTTGAAAATGATGCGTCATGTTTTGTTCTCCACCGTCTATCTACCGGGTAATCTCACTCTTGAAGAACGAAACTCGGGGCCCTAGAGGATAGAGCTGCACCAGATGAACCGAAGCACTCTTGTGTCGAAAAGCAAGAAATTGAGGCCTCCATAGATATCGCAGGCTATCTCGAAAGGGACTCATCTGATTGTGATGAAAAGCAGAGGAGAATGAGGCATCCAAGGGAGAGACGCATACCGAAAATAGGTAGTGCCAAGGTAAGGTATCTGCCCGGTGAGAGAAAATACGACAGACTTCACCGCAAGGTATTGGAGAAATGTGGATGCGTGCAATGTCATTTCTTTTCATAATATGTGTGCTATTTCTACTCAAAGATCATCTTGTTCTTGACACTCCCCAACTCCTCGATCTTGACCTCAACAACATCCCCATCCTTCAGCCACTTTGGCTCCTTCATGCCCATAGCAACGCCAGCGGGCGTTCCTGTCATAATAATAGTTCCAGCGTCGAGAGTGGTACCCTGGCTGATGAAGGCCACGATCTCCTCGGTGTTGAAGAGAAGATCGTTCGTGTTACTGTCTTGTCGTACCTCGCCGTTGACGAGGGTCCGGAGCCGAAGGTTGCCGGCATTGCCGACGATCTTGGGGGAAACAAGTAGCGGGCCAACGGGAGCGAACTTGTCAAAGCCCTTGCTGAAGCACCATTGGGGTACACCACCGGCAAAGGCTGGGTCGCGCTGCCATTTTCTCGCGGAGGCGTCGTTGGCAACGACGAAGCCAGCGACGTACTGAAGAGCGTCCTCCTTGGGAATGTTCTTCCCAGTCTTGCCGATCACGATGGTAAGTTCACCCTCGTAGTCAAGCTGGTTATCCTGGGCAAGTTTCGGGATTGGGATATCCTCGTTGTAGCCTGCAATCGAAGCACGGGGCTTGATGAAGATTGAAGGGTACGGGGGAGGCTTGCGGCCACCCTCCTGAACTATTCGAAATTGTCAGCAGCAGTATTGCAAAAAAAGAAATACATTAACCCACTATGCTTGATGTAGTTGAGTCCAACGCACTTGACAATTGGCACGTCCTCAACAGTCAGCAGGGGAAGAACCTCCTGCACTTTGGCCACTTCGGATGATGGCTTGAGGCTGAAAGGGTTGTTGCCCTCGAAAACGGTAGCCTCCAGAGTGCCCTGTGCTACCGCTTCCTCGAAAGCGGCGACAGATGTGATTTTTGGCTCGCCGAAGCGAGACTTGCCCGCAGCATCGCGGAAGCGAATGAGCCGACCGAAAGAAGACATGGTACGAGTTGGTAGAGTTGCAAAAATGACTTTGTTTGGTGAAGCGATTGCAGTTAATGAACGACAAAATATTGTCGACATGCCTTCTGCTATGGCTTTTGTTGTTACTGTGTTTGTTGATTCATGCTTCATACCCCTTTCCTTCCCGGACCCGGCCGGCGCCATCTTCCGCCTTATTTCCGCCGCCGCACGGAGATACCCGTACCTAATTATCCGCACATCCACTTCTCGCCGCTCGGGAAACCGGAGCAATCCCGAAGAGCGGACGCGATGTCGGCGCGGAGAAGTCTTGCCTTCTACTGCCTCACTGCGCCTCTCATGTCAATTTTTGGCTGTTGACCGCTTTTGACCTTTTGTTCATGGGCAGTCTGGTTTATTGAAGACTTGCAGAGGATCGCCGTATGGTTCGTGGTATTTTGCGCGATGGGCGAGAAAAAAAATTGTTGCATTGACAGAACAGTTAGGTACCTGAAGGTTGCAGGACTTGAGAGGTCGTAGAACTCGTAATGGAAGGAGGGTGCTATCTGTTGAACAGCCTAAAGGCTGAGCCGATAAGGTCGCAGCTAAGGTAATTTCTGACTTGTTGTAGCGACCAATTCGACAGCAGTTTTTAATATGTCTGAAACTTATTTCATACCTACCTAGCCCGCACAGGTGGGTGTTCTCAAAAGCAACGCACGGAGAAGTGCTACAATACCTAGATCTGAAAGCGTATCTACCTAGGTATCTAATCAATCAAACATCACATGAACTTCAGTCTTGTGTATCCAGCTATCTGATAAGGAGCTGCAAAGTTGATTTGCTAAGTAGGTATGTACCTTACCTTACCTGACATAAATGCATAGAAATTCGACAGAGAGCCCCGTAACAGGCGGGAGGGAGACAAACAGCACATGAAGCCGAGCACAAAGTAGTAGAAAAGATAAATCTTGATACGGATGTCGCTATTAATCTAACTTCTCGTATTCTTGCCTTGATATCCCGTTTTAAACGAGGATACCTCTCATTCCGACACCTTTATGAGAATCTTGCCTGTTGTCTTTCTACCTTCAAGATCCTATTCAACAAAATCAGTCAGTACAAGTCCAAAGTCATCGTATTGACAATATGGCGGCATTGACTCACCATGTGTGCCTGTTTGACGTCAGAGAGGGCGTACAAGCCATGAATCTTGACCTTGAGTGCTCGAGAAGTAAGAAGACCGAAGAGCTCGTTGGCATACCCCTCAAACTCTTCCCGAGTGGCGATATAACCAAAGAGAGTTGGTCTCGCAATCTTGACACATTTGGGAGCAAGGCGGCTGGGATATTGTTAGTCGCTTGCCTTGGCCATGCAAAGAATCGGTAGGTATTGAAACTCACTTCAAAGGCAGTGGTGGAATTGGGCCACTGGAATTGCCAAACCAGACAATGGTTCCCTTTCTCTTCACAACAGCCAAGCTGCCCTCCCATGTGTCCTTGCCAACAGAGTCGTAGACCACATCAACGCCTCTTCCGCCAGTGATCTCCATCACAGTCTTGACCCAGTCCTTGCCCTCCTCACTTCTGTAGTCAATGACATGGTCCGCTCCGAGGCTTTTGACAAGCTCAACTTTCTCCGGGCCACCAGCTGTTCCAATGACCCTGGCGCCAATGTGCTTGAGCAGCTGGGTCATCAAGAATCCCGCACCACCAGCGGCAGCATGCAGCAAAACCCAGTCTCCAGGCTGAACATCCAGACTATCATTTCGAGGGAAATCCAATGCTGATCCTGGAAGGCATACTGCCAAAAACTAAGGAAGATTTCTCTCCCATTTTTACATTCACTCCCCCCCATCTTCTAATGGCCTCAGGCGCATAAGCGCCAACAGAAAATAAAACTTGAAAATAAAACGGGGCGGCAAAAATAAATTTCGGGATCCTAGTGCCAATGAGGCATACATGGAGAATGCATTCCCGAGAGGCGTGATAGTCAACTACCTAATTCTACTCTTTTATGACTAGATAGGTACTAACTTTGCCAGCTCGTTTTCATGATCGTGCTATGCTACCTTAAGTCACGCCTTTGCCGAAGATTCGGCTAAGTTTATTGATCCCTGCAGTACAGCGGAACCCCTCGACCTCGCCTTACCGCGTATTGGATAAATATAAAGTTATTTACGCCCTCGAGCCCAGCTATAAATCCCAGATCCTCGAACCTTTGCCTCTCCAGACTTATCGACTCCTTATACGTTTGACAAGACGGTGACACTTGCTGCACGGCAACGAAGACCCCACACCCAAAAGGGCTACTAGGGGAATACCAGCAAGATCTTGTACGGACCAATTATATCCCTACCACAGTTAAACACCTTAAAGAGTACAGAACCTCGGTTTAATACTAACCCACCAGTTCCAAATCTCTGTGGCAAGCTAGCTGGAGCGCGTGATAATACTACGCCTCCTTCGAACCACTACTGGGCCCAATTACTATT
This sequence comes from Triangularia verruculosa, assembly GCA_033296885.1. Classification (NCBI taxonomy): domain Eukaryota; kingdom Fungi; phylum Ascomycota; class Sordariomycetes; order Sordariales; family Podosporaceae; genus Triangularia; species Triangularia verruculosa. The sequence goes on along the minus strand of MU863938.1, from coordinate 193,959 downwards.
ACCACAAGCTTATTTTACGTCATCGACTAACCTGTCGTTTTGGAAGAAGCTGCATACTATAATATTGCCACTTAAACGGGGAGATATACATCGTCTCTACAGTATTGAAAATGTAAGAAATTATTTGTGCTATAAATATACTCAGTCCCCCACACCCCTTTAGTAGTAAACGAGAAAAAAAAATATAAGAGAAAGAAGCCGAAGGTTGAAATGTCAAATATCTCGAGAGAATGAGAATATTACAACACGTCCTGAGTAACAGCCAAGGACCATTTTGCGCCCTTGCATGGCAGAAGCCCTTACACGATATTCCGGTGGCAACCATAACACGTTCTGGTTATTGCAAGTAATCCAGCGGTAGTCTTGTCCTAAACCATACGAATAATATACCGGACTACTCAGCTGATTTGGACTTTCCATGGTAGCCGTGGCTATTTGGATACGCCCGATATTCGTGTTGATGTAAGCGTTGGCATAGTCGAACGATAGATAGGTAGCAGTTGAACCAACATTTAACGTCTGTGTACAGGTCCCCGATGCCGCATCCCAGATCTTAATGGTCTTATCGTCCGAGCCGGATGCTACGCGCTGGCCGTCCGGCGAGAACGCAACCGACCGGACCATGCCGCTATGGCCCTCTAACGTCTGTGTACAGGTCCCCGATGCCGCATCCCAGATCTTAATGGTCTTATCGTCCGAGCCGGATGCCACGCGCTGGCCGTCCGGCGAGAACGCAACCGACCGGACCCAGTCGCCATGGCCCTCTAACGTCTGTGTGCATGTCCGTGTGCAGGTCCCCGATGCCGCATCCCAGATCTTGATGGTGTTGTCGCTCGAGCCGGATGCTACGCGCTGGCCGTCCGGCGAGAACGCAACCGACCAGACCATGCCGCTATGGCCCTCTAACGTCTGTGTACAGGTCCCCGATGCCGCATCCCAGATCTTGATGGTGTTGTCGTCCGAGCCGGATGCCACGCGCTGGCCGTCCGGCGAGAACGCAACCGACCGGACCCAGTCGCCATGGCCCTTTAACGTCTGTATATAGGTCCCCGATGCCGCATCCCAGATCTTGACGGTACAGTCGCTCGAGCCCGATGCCACGCGCTGGCCGTCCGGCGAGAACGCAACCGACCGGACCCAGTCGCCATGGCCCTCTAACGTCTGTGTGCATGTCCGTGTGAAGGTCCCCGATGCCGCATCCCAGATCTTGATGGTGTTGTCGCTCGAGCCCGATGCCACGCGCTGGCCGTCCGGCGAGAACGCAACCGACCGGACCATGCCGCTATGGCCCTTTAACGTCTGTGTATAGGTCCTCGATGCCGCATCCCAGATCTTGATGGTGTTGTCGTCCGAGCCGGATGCCACGCGCTGGCCGTCCGGCGAGAACGCAACCGACCGGACCCAGTCGCCATGGCCCTTTAACGTCCGTTTGAAGGTCCCCGATGCCGTATCCCAGATCTTGACGGTACAGTCGCTCGAGCCCGATGCCACGCGCTGGCCGTCCGGCGAGAACGCAACCGACCGGACCATGCCTCTATGGCCCTTTAACGTCTGTGTGCAGGTCCCCGATGCCGCATCCCAGATCTTGATGGTCTTATCGTCCGAGCCGGATGCTACGCGCTGGCCGTCCGGCGAGAACGCAACCGACTGGACCCAGTCGCCATGGCCCTCTAACGTCTGTGTGCAGGTCCCCGATGCCGCATCCCAGATCTTGACGGTACGGTCGCCCGAGCCCGATGCCACGCGCTGGCCGTCCGGCGAGAACGCAACCGACCGGACCCAGTCGCCATGGCCCTTTAACGTCTGTGTGCAGGTCCCCGATGCCGCATCCCAGATCTTGATGGTGTTGTCGCTCGAGCCCGATGCTACGCGCTGGCCGTCCGGCGAGAACGCAACTGACTGGACCCTGTCGCCATGGCCCTCTAACGTCTGTGTGCAGGCATTCCATTCCGCTTCTACAACTGATATTGTGCTAATCCAGCCAGGCTCTTCCTTCTTGAAGATTTTCTTTATTATACTGTCAGTCGGTGCAAATACAAGGGCTGATGTGTATGCTTGAAGAGGGGCTTTCTCAATTATCATCCTGTAGGACAGCGCAAACCGATATGCATCCCGGACGATAGCTATTAACCTCCCTCGAATGGTATGTCCCTATACTACTGTTAGACCAGCTTATAGCATTTAGTGGTCTCATACTTACCAATAAGCTCTCTAACTGTCGTATGGCATTGGTGCCCTCTGGTAAAGCTCGGAGTAGACTAAGAGCTTCAAGCCAGTAAAGATACTTCGTTGTAAGGAATCTGTGGATATCCCCATCATCTTGTAGGAGATGAACCCATTTTGAGCTTGTGCTAGAGACCAAATCACGTAAATGGTCAATCCAGTAGATGCATGAATATCGTACCGTTGCTAGCGGGTCCGGGTCTGGCACTCGGACGTTGTCAATCAAGAATCCCGGTGCATTTAAGCAGTACATGTCTCGTCGCAGCTTCTGAGACATAACATTCAGTGACCTCCAGAAGATGATATAGCTCACATCCTCTATCCCAGCAGGGAAAACCAGCTTGAAAGCTTCTTGAGAAGCTTTGTTGGAGGCTTTGTCCGAAGCCGTGCCGAGGAGAAAGTCCTTGGCCGATTGGTGGACGAAATAGACCGTTCGTTCTCGGATGATCAAGAACGAGCCGCAAAGGTTGACAATCTCTTCTAAGGACTCCGGATCATCGGAAACGTCATCCGGCATCTTAATAAGAGAGGCGAGTTCATCAAGGCTGATAGGTCGGCGAACGGCTGCGGCGACGGCAAGAATCTGCTTGCAAAGCTCTGCATCCTCGGAATCGCCAATCTGCTCCAGCATCCGCGCATATAAAGAGTCTAGTCCGCGCGGAAATGTCTGTAACTTTGCTAATATGTGCCGCTTCTTAACCTTCGGATCCGCGAGCGCCTGGCAGACCAACGCCACCCACAGAAACGTGCCATTTGCGTGGGAGTGTAAGTAATCCTGAATCTTGCCTATCATGTTGGCATCGTTTTTCGTTTTCGGTGCCAGTTGATCTACCCTGTTTTGGATAAATGCGTTGACAGCAGTAGAGATAGATTCGGCGTTGAGCTCGAGGCTTAGCCTCGCTTTCTGCGTGGCTGTTTCCAATTGCTCTTCGATATCCGGCCAATTGCGACTCGAGACGATCCACTTGATTGGGGAGGATGTACATGAGGTCCGGGTGATCAGCTCGAGAAGCTGCGGCAAGTCTGTCACGCATTCATCAAGCGCGTCGATAATCAAATACGTCATTCTCAAGCCGGGATCTTGTAGAATGCTAGTAAAGATCTCACACAAGACAACCCATACGTTAGGATCCTCAAACATCTTTTTTCCTGCATGATCATAATGTCGTCGTACGTGTGAGAGGAGTGCTGGTTGTTGGCTGACAATAAGGTAGATTAGACCGCGGAGGACGGCAGTGGCACTGTTGATGCGCGAGTCGGTGGCTTGGCAAAAGAAGAAGGATAGAAGGCCGGGTGGTGTAGACTTTTTTAATTCGTCGATGATGCCGCAGATCAACATAGTCTTGCCTTTGCCGGGGTCGCCTTTGATCCAGAGCAGCCGTTGATCGTCACCGTCGTGCCATTGTTGGAATTGGACGTTGCTGAGAACCCAACAGTAGGAGTCTTTCAGGAGGCCGCCCTTGGCAGCTTCGATCCGCTTCTTGTCGTGGTGGGAGTCGGTGACACGCAGGTCGGCCAGACAGCCGTCATCCTTCCCAATCTTCTCTCGCAACCGCTCAAGGGCCTTCTCTTTTCCTTCGCCGTAGATAAGAGGCAGATGGACGTCGAAGATACCGAAAAGCGAGTATGCCATGTCTTCTTCACGTGTTGTATTGCGTTGCTTCATCCATGCCATCCGGTCATAGACACTGAAATCAGACAAATGACGACTACCTCGGAGGGCCTCCAGGGGAATTCCCGTCACGTTGTAGATCATTCGCTCTAGAGATTTCCTGTCTCCAATACGCGCCTTCTCCCTTGAAAAGAACTCGACTGATTTCGGAGCAATGAGTTCTTGGAGGGTCCATCCTCGAGTAAACCATTGACATTTCTGAAAAGCCCATTTCCAACTAGGATTGCCGTCGGCGTCTCGCTCGCATGTTGAGACGTCTGTGAGATAGACATAGCACTTAGCCGCATCGCGATACCACCTGAACATAGAGTTGATCGCCTCCTGAAGCTCAGTGCTGTTGGACTTATCGATACAGCATGTGTCCACCCAGAAGAATTTCAGCCCGTCACGCCCAGCTTGATCTGCGCAAAACCGGATCTTATCGTAGCCGCGTTTGCTTACGGCTCTGCCGTCCTCTAAATCTTTGTAGCTGACTTCCTCCTCATCGGGCCCCCATGTGTGTGAAAGAATCGCATATTGCGGAATCTTGTCGCTGGGCAGGTCCTTCGTCGGGCGGATCTCGCCGGCATCATCACGTTCCAGGAGACGCATGGTTCGGGACCGCCGAGGCTCGGCCGGAAAGGTGAAAGGGCGGAGCGGTGGGTGCGATAGATGGACGAGGATATTTGCGATCTGCGGGAACAAAACAATCAGAAACTAAAGTAAATAGCGCGCCGCGATTGTCTGGTGTTGGAATTTATCTTACTGGGTAGTTATAGTGTATAAGGAAGGCCCTTTATAATGTGTCTAAGAACTATCGCGGGCTTCGACCGATCGTGATGAGGGGCGCGCAAGGGTAGAGTAGGAGAACGCAAGCTGTTCAGAGATGCAGCTGCTGTTCGAGAGAGACACTGGACGGTTGACCACGGTATTGCGCGTCTCGGTGGGCTCGAAGCTTTGAAGTGATTGATGTTGCTATCGCAATCGGCTTTGGGCTTCCTCGACCCCTCATGTTGGGCGTTGATGGATTGGCAGCCAGGCAGCGCACGCAAGAGCACGTGACGTCCCGAACCAATCAGAACTAATTATCTTGTGAAGGTAACTCGTTAAGACAGCACCTTGCCGTGCACCGGTTTGGCTACACCCTTTCACAACCCAGACTAACCTTCAGAGAATCACTCTCAGAGAGACTGGGCTCTGGAACCGCCACAATGTTGCAAGTACCACGAAGTACTATTACGCTTGAATTTATTTACAGATTTCAATACTGCAAATTAAAATCCAAAGCTATTAAAACAAAAATACCAAACGCATTTCTAAACAGAGAGGTGCTTTGTATAGACTACGGAAGGAGGATCTTGTGTGACGAACCCCTATCCAGAACCTCTGAAAGGGATATACAGTTGAAGGTAAACTCTAGATGAATGGTTCGGTGCAGCTAAACAGTGCACAACGGATAGTGGTCCTTAGTGTCACGACGCTGACACATACGGGGCGTAGAACGCCACCCCGGCCAATCAGTAGATAAGCCAATAAGAGGTTCACAATTATCACGGGTGTCACTCGTGAAAAGTGATAATCGGTCTATATATACGGAGGAACTAGATAGCTTGTAGATAGTTCCGCAGTATGCAATCACAGCTTATATTCACGGTATCTTGTGTTTACATTGAGACATCTTGTTGTGCACTGTTTAACTGCACCGAACCAATTATCAGAAGTAGCCTTCAACCGAGTATCCCTTTCAGAGGTTCTGTACAGGGGTTCGTCACACAGATAGAGAGCTGTATAGTTTATTCGAAGAGTTTGTCGGAGAGCCACCACTTTAAGTATCCATCCTTAAGACCCCTATTTGATTTCATTTTCGAAATTCGTCACCGTTTCCACCAGACTCTTTCGACCCATTAGTCTATAACGTTAGATATATCTTAACTTATACATAGTTTGCTGCTACTGAAAACGATAAGCTAATTTCAACGTCGCAGTGACAGTTATTTTCAGATGATGATGAAAATAACAACAACAGCAAAGAGGGTGGGGTGCCACTTGTTATTGCGACACCCCATAAGCGAGTCCGAAAACGGCAAAACATTTCCCTCGACCGGAAAGAACAGTGTATGTCTCCTTGGCAAGGGCCAGCACTGTAAGACCGCTCATAAAACTGGCAGTCGCATCCTCGTAAGAAACGGCATCTGGCAGTTTTAGGGTCTTGGCCGCTGGGAGGGCAGAGTACTCTGCATAACCGGCATTCGCGAGCCAAATGACTCTGTCGCCGACCTTCAAGTCAAACTCCTCAGTCTTCGGACCGAGGGCCACCACTGTTCCGGCCGCTTCTCTGCCCAAAACCTCAGGCTTTGGTGATGGGTACAGGCCGGTGCGGAAGTATGTGTCGATGTAGTTGATGCCCGAGATCTCGTTCTTGACGAGCACCTGCCCCTCAGCTGCTTGTGAAACGGCATAATCGGTTCTGTACTCGAGGACCTCTGGACCTCCGACTTTCTCCACCACAACGGCTCTTTGAGTTCCTGGAATAGACATTTTGCTAGTTTGTGCTGCTGCCGAGCAAGTGGGTTGTGATGAAAGATGTGAAGTAAGGCTTGGTTGAAGATGTGAAGTGAGAATACAAATTTCGGACAAAACGTGTGAGATGAGCATCATCACAGCAAACAGATCGATTTCCTTGCCGATTACATCTCTCTCCGGTCTCATGGCGACCTTCGGGACCCACTTGCCCGAGTGGATCGCCGCGGATCTGGGGCGGAGGTAGAGCGGAGGCAGTCTGATTGTGGGCCCGCACAAGTCCGAAGTCGCCGAGGCGTTGCGATAACATGGTGCTATTTTCCACTGCGCAATACAACAAGGCCCAGAAATGTGCAGCCCATTCCTGAGTCCACTTTTCTACTGATGAGACACAACAGCCAGTTCTGAGAACACCAACTACGTACTGACACTGTCAAGACATCATCCCATCGACGTTTTTCTCCACCATCACCATGAGCCAGTGCTGTTTGAAAGGATTCAAGTGGGGCGGTCAACCTCAGGGCAAGGAGACTGAAGTGAATGGTCAGAAATGCTATGTCACTGGCTCCAACCCGGATGCTGCCATCATAGTCATCCATGATCTCTATGGCTGGACGTTTGGCAATACAAGATTGCTGGCAGATAGCTACGCAGCAGAGGTTGGGGCGACCGTCTATGTCCCTGACTTGTAGGCTTCCCCCCAAACAACTCCCGGGCTCACTTGCTGATGATCACAAAGCTATGGGGGCGTTGTGCTGTCCGCAGATCTGGTCGACAATCCTGCGGAATGGGACAAGCTCAACCTTCCCAATTTCATGGAGATAAACAGCAAGGCTGTCCGTGGCCCAGAGATGGTGGCTTTTGCGAAGCACCTCCGCACTCAGCACAGCAAGATTGGCGCCATTGGCTTCTGCTATGGAGGTTGGGCCGTGTTTCAACTCGGCGCCAAGTCCGAGAGCCCCCTTGTGGACTGTATCTCGGCTGCTCACCCAACCTTCCTCACCAAAGATGAGATCTCCAACGTCGGTGTGCCGGCGCAGATTATCGCCCCAGAGATCGATCCTCAGTTCACCGAGGAGCTCAAGACTCATGCCGTGACTGAGATTCCCAAGATTGGCGTGCCTTTCGACTACCAGTACTTTCCTGGCTTGTCACATGGCTTCTCTATCAGAGGGAACCGTGAAGATCCAGCGGAGATCAAGGGGCTTGAGAGGGCACGGAGAGCGGCGGTTACTTGGTTCAAGGAGTGGCTTGTTGAGGGATAAGATCGAGTCACATAGGTACCTACTGTAGGTGTTTTCCAAATCTACAGTTTAGGTAGCTTCGCTTTCTCATCTCGTTGAAACAATGTTGGGTTGCAATTGAAGGTTTTAATGGGATACAACATTTTGACATGATAGACCCGAACAGACATTCCACTATGTCTAGGTGCCCACGGTATGCTCGTGTTTGCAGACCGAACTTACAGAACCTTCCGACGTCTAGGTAATTAGAGAGAACATGAGCACCTGATAATTTGTGTTGGCTTAACATAGCTGAGCTAGGTAATGAGTGGAAATAAATTTGGCAGGCGTTGGATTTGATACCGGTGTTGAAGACAAGGTAGGTAAATGATATACCTAAGGTACCTAGGTATCTTCGAGAGTGTCAGTCACATGGCATTCAAGGACAGTGCAAGTTGCTTCAAGACATGTCGGGTGTTCTAGCCATCTGAATGCCACGAATGCCTCATCATATATATGACCCACATTACAGGTATGTGAGAAATGCTAGACAGATGCTCGAGTACCTAGGTACCCTAGGTACGTTGCCTAGCAACGAACATGTCCTGATGGACAAAAGACTTGGTAAAAGATTGACCGGCTTGAGCGGTGTAACCGTGACACACGTCACTGGGATTCCTTGCTCACATGTCACATGGCTGGTCAGCAGCGATAGACAACAGCCCTGGTGGCTCTAGTGACAAGGCGGGATACCTGGTTCCGCACCATCACCGCTTGGTTTGAGCCGTGGCAAACCGTGCGGAGATAGCGCTGGCTCCTGCGCAGGGGAAACACCGGATCTTGGCGTGCATTAAGGGGTGGTACGTACCTTATCATGGCCAGTCGTCTTTCTAGAGCAATGTCACCGAAACACGATATGCTCACGGTCAGCTCACCGCAGCAAGCCGTTTCGGGAAAGGCCGGACCTTGTTGTTCAAGGTTTCGTCATGTAGCCGCTATCTTCTTGATAGCAGTCTCAATCACCTTATCTACTCTGCAGTTCCCTGTGTTCATGTTGATACCAATCCACAAGTTAGCATAACGAAATTCACCTTGCACATACACAATGCCTTCAGCTATTCCACCCAGCGAAACTGTCCATCATGAGGAGCCAACACCGTACGTCGTCACTTCCCTCAACCGTGGCGGCAGCCACTGACCGTATGAAACAGATGGGATCCAGACCACCTCCGGACTCGCTTCGTACGGGCTCTCTCGGATATGTACAGGGCTGAAGTCCCCCTCTACGGCAAGTTAGTTGACTTGGTGAACAATGTCGATACCAGCATCCTCCAAAGCCGGGGACAAAGCCTCAGCGACCTCCCCTCTCGCTTCCAGCTCGAACGCCATGGAGCAATCAGACTAGGGACCCAGCAAGAAATGCGCATGATCGGCCGCCTCTTCGCTCTCATGGGCATGTACCCCGTCGGCTACTATGATCTGAAGATGGTCGGCTTCCCTCTCCACGGCACCGCCTTCCGCCCCAGAACAGAGGAGTCCCTACGAAAGAACCCCTTCCGAGTTTTCACCACCGTCTTGAGACCGAAGCTCATCTCCTCCCCGGCCGTCAGGGAGATGGCCACCTCCATCCTCTCAACCAGACAGCTCTTCTCCGCAAAGCTGGTCGAGCTGATTGACCATGCCGAGACCACTACTCCCGACTCGGTCAAGCTCACCACCCAAGACGCCGACTCTTTGATCACCGAGTCCCTCAAGATCTTCAAATGGCACTCCCGGTCGTCGGTCCCGTTGGAGACGTACCTCACCCTGAAGACAGAGCACCCCATGGTGGCGGATATTGTCTGCTTCCCCTCTGCACACATCAACCACCTCACCCCTCGAACTCTGGACATTGACGCGGTCCAAGCAGAGATGATCGCACAGGGTCTCCCCGCGAAAGAGTGCATCGAAGGACCGCCTCGGAGGAAATGCGAGATCCTGCTCCGGCAAACGAGCTTCAAGGCCTTGGAAGAGAGGGTCATTTTTGCCGGTGGAGCGGAACAGGGCGTTGATGGCACTCATACTGCCAGGTTTGGAGAGGTGGAGCAACGCGGGGCTGCAGTTACAAGAAAAGGAAGGGAACTGTACGACACGTTGCTTGCCAAGGCTGTCAGGAAGAGCGAGAGGGAGGACAAGGACGCTGACGCGGTGTTGAAGGAGGTGTTTGCTGAGTACCCCGATGACTGGGAAACTCTCAGGAAGGAAGAGCTAGTATATTTCCGCTATCGTGTAGCTGAGGATAAGATGGCCGGTGGACACAACTGGAAAGGGTCAGTCCACATGGATACGCTGTTGAAGGAGGGGGTTGCGAGCTGTGAGCCAATCACATACGAGGACTTCCTGCCTTTTTCAGCGGCGGGTATCTTCACTTCTAACCTGGGCGGAGAAAAGGACGGCGGGCATGAGAGGAAGCTTCAGAGGACGGAAGAGGAGAGCAAGAGGAGTCGTGTGCAGCTTGAGGAACTGCTTGGGCGCACGATCCCAAGCGAGATTGACTTGTATGACGAGCTCCAGAGTGACAGTGTTAAAGAGTGTGAGACACTTCTTGGGTTGAGCCAGATCGTGCTTGAAGTTTGAAGTTGTTGGGGTGTTTCTTTCATAGATTGTTAGGGTTATTATGGGCGCTAATTGTACAGTGTGTTTCGTGTCATCATAACATATTGTCCTGTTGTGCTACATTACTCGAGTTGGGAAAAATTGAAATCATGAGGCTGATAGAACTCCAACTGAGACAGGAAAGGAGTTTCCCAAAACTCTGGCACGTTCTCAAAACCACCGTCGTTCATCATTATGTCTGTGGTTCCTGCCAGCAGGGGGTCAACTGCTGATGGCAACAGGTGGCCGTTGGGCGTTGTCGGTTCAGGACAGGCGTAAATCCTGTGCGGAGCCAGAAGAAGACTTGAGTACTGCATATATGCGCCGGCCTCCGTTGACGTCGAAGGTGTCATGGGCTGGCCAACCTGAGTTCTTGAGCCCGGCTCAGGAACCTGCGCCGTGGCGGTGATAACAGGGAAAGAGGGTGTCTGTGGCTGCGAAGCCAGTTTTTCTGGGAGAAGGCGTTTCGAGCTCTCTTGCAGTAGGTGAAACGATTTGCTGGCGATGCTGCTCAATCCTGTGTACCGTGAGAGACATCGAAGGCACAGTTCCCAGCTGGCGGAGAGTGACTCCCTCGTCACGATTGATTCATTAAAGGAGCACAACTGGCCCATCAACAGGGTGCTGCCGCAAGTGTGAAGGTCTATGTATCTGTTAGCTTCCGGTCTCGGGTCAAAAGTGCTTGTGTTTTGTCCGTGGTAGGCAACATGAAACTTACAGCTGATGTTGTACCACCAAGCAGCAAGGCTTTGGCTGCGAATGTGGGTGTCCAGGCACTTCACGAGTGAATCTGCAGACAACACGCACTGCGCCGCAATATCTGACAACATGAGGTCCTGGACCCTCGCAACGCCAGCCACGCTGCCTCTGGCGGCAGGACCGGGTACGGTGTGTTGTCGTTGCTTCTGGAAGAACTGTTCGAGTGCCGGCCTCAAAATGAGAACCCTGACATGTAGAAACCGCGTGTAGAGGCGTCTCGCCTGCCCAGAGAAGTCCTGTGCTGAAAGGCTTCCTGGAGTCGAGGCGTGATCTTGTCCATTTTCAAGCGTCGGTTCATACTGAAGGTGTCCGGGGAGCCCATCTCGCCATTCCATGATCCTGGTATCGAGATCCAACAAGGCCTGTATGTCGGAGTAGTTGCCTGAGTCATCGCCACCATCGTCTTCTCTGTCTAATACTTGGCCGAGGAATTTATATAGTTTGATGGTTTCGATATACGCTGAGATTTGACTGGGGCAGTTGCTTGGCTGGGTATTCCGTTTGTCTCCATCTTCCCCGGACAGGTGCTCGTCATCAATCGCCTCCGGGAGTCTCAACTGATCACCTCCCGATATCATGAGTGGCCTTCCGAAGGACATCGAAATTTCCCGATCCAGAAGCACGCAGCCATACCACACTCGAACTCGCATCTCTTCTTCCAGCTGACTGGGACAACTTAGCAGCAGCCCTTTCCTTCGAGCATCGTGTGGAGTCAGATGCAGACTCATATTCTGTGCCATCCTGATAGCCAGACCAGTGATGTTCCAACACTTTGAGAATCGTTCTGTGCTCTGGAGATAGAAGCCCATGAGCAGAAGCAGCTGAACAGACTCGATGCCGACTTCCTCGTCAATGATCTCGAGCAGGTCGAACTTTTGAGTCATGCTGAAGAAGCTGCTGGCGCGAGCCTTGTTTTCTTCGGTACTTGGTCCAGGAGCAAACCAAGAGGCTAGTGCAAAAAGGGCGTTGATTGTTGCCGGAAATGTTCTAAGCAGGCTTTTTTGTCTTCACAATCCGGAGCAGTGACCTGCATTCGGTTGTGATGGTTCCCATAATTGTCGGTATTGCGATCTGAAGGTAGGCTCATGCAAAATAGGGTATGACCGGTGAACGCGGTGAAAGTATAACTCCACGAGCTCGTCGGCATGCCGGCGAAGTGGAAGGGACCATGTGGCAGCACCAACTCCGAGCAGGCGGTCACAGCAGCATCTGTGGGGAGCGGGAGGAGCAGGGTTTCCACTTGATGGACTGGCTGAAGCCCTAGCACCGATCCTGATCACTTGGTCTATCGGCCTCATCAACCTCTCGACGCCAATGGGTTCAAGTCGTCCTGCCGACGCTCCCGAGGAGCTCCCACCGTATGGGCTGAGAGGACTAACCCACGATGGAGGTTTGTCTGCGCCCAGGGCTGGTTCCAATGGCTGTTCCGCCGTACAAGAAGTTGGATTCGATGGAACCGGTATTGCTTGTTGCGCATTGCTGTCGTTGTGGTGCGACACATTGCTTGACTCGACGGTCACTCCTGTGTTGGGAGGCGGTTGATCTGGAATGACGATTTCATCTTGGACATTCAAAGAATCATTGTCACGCCCCTGATCCCCCGGCTGCGCCTGGTCCTCGAGCTCCTTCAATTGCGACCTTAACGAGCGAATCATACTAGATAGCAAGTCAATTACCTGACCATCGCCCACTGGGCAGTGGATAATCTTCAGTGGTGGGCACTTACTCATTCTGCCAAGCCTTTTCTTGAATATCAGCCAAGTAAACGCACCGAGATAAACGCTTCTTGCAGCCAGAGCAGTACGGCAGGGCCCCATCGCAGCGGCGCTTTCGTGTGCGGCACTCTTCGCATGCCAATGGAGCCCGTTTGCGCACTGCAGGCCTCTTGGGCGCTGGACCTGAATTGTCAGTGCCAGAAGCGTTGGAGCGACCGCGTTTGGATACAGAGGTGAGTGGCTCCGCCATATTTCTCGGGTTTAAAGGTGGATGGATGGATGTGTCAACCAGGAACTGCTTCTCGGGGGCTTGCAAACCTAGCAGTACTGCTAGAAATGTCGCTGGCCAAGGCCCCAAAATGCGGGGAAAAGGAGAAAGATTGGGCAAACTGGGGAAATCATCGGGGCCCGGCGCTTGAATGCCCGACCAAGTGGGCACTGGCTCGCTGGTGTGAGGGGTAACCTGGTCGGCGGACAAGGCAAGCCCGCAAGCTGGGGCTTTTCTCCGACCACTGTGGGCAGCATATGCGGAGCGTGAGGGGTCTAAAAACTCGACGGTGGAAGTTTGATGGTTGGAAGTTTGATGGTTTGATGGGCAATGAGAAAACTAAACTACGACTATTCTATTTTGGACCCTTCATGAAGAGATCCCAAGCGTCCATGACCTTGTCAAACACCTCTTGCGTCATGATCTTTTGCAGGATGTCCCGCCTTCCGGTCTCCTCCGTTATCTCACCAGGCACATATCGAGACTCGTCCTCGCTGCTTTGTTCCCGCGCAAAATACACCATGGCGCCCTCCTGCGCGCCAATCTTGTACGCTGGCCAAGGAACCTCGCCATAGATGAAAGAGATAGCATCCTCGGTCTGCTTTTTGGCAGCCTTTTGTTGACCTGCGGGGAGCTTTTCTTGGTAGTTCTGGAGAACAAAGGCAATGTCGAGAATGTGAGCCGCGTAACCCTTCCAAGGCCCGTCCCATGGATTTGGAACGTTGAAGTGGTATAGGAAAGCCTCCAGTCCTGCCTGAGACCACGATCTGACAAATGTCCTCGCGCCAAGCCCAAAGCAAATACCCGTGGCAAGATCCAAACAAGCCTTGAGAGACTCTTGCGAATTCACGGTAGCAGCAGTGTCGAGTCCGTACCCAGAGACGATTGTGGGTGCCAGAGCTGGGTCAACGGGGTCAAGAGTGGTGGCTAAGAAAGTCGCCAGAGTCCTTGGGAGGATGTCCTGTCTCGCTCCCACACGTGGCCCATATGCATTGCCATCCATCTGGCAATCACCAAACATGATCCGCTTGCACCATTTCATCCCTGGGAACAGCTCTGTTGTCTGCGCCGTGTCGGCCATCAGCGCATAGGACGTCGTTCTGGGAACCAGGTCTCCATCAACAATGGGTGCCATTGGCACTTTGCGCCCAACCTTCTCCCTGATATCCTCCATGGGCACCTCCAAAAGACACTGAATCTGGGCCGTCTCCTCTGTCTCCGAGACATTGAGAAGCTGCAGGGCGGTCTTGAACGACCTCTCGGCAAGCTCTGGCTGTTTGGCTTTCACCAACGAAGAGCCACTCATCGAGATCAATTGGCTGAACAAAGGCTCTTTGGAGTGCAGATGGAAGGTTCCAGATGCCGCCCCAGAGCTTTCACCAATGTAGGTGACACGATGGGGGTCACCACCAAAGCCTGCAATGTGGTGCTTTATCCACAGCAACCCTTGTCTCTGATCATCGAGACCATTGTTTGGCTTGTAACCTGCCGCCTTCATGGCTGAAGAGTGCAGGAAGCCAGGGACGCCCAGGCGGTAGCTGAAGCATTGTCAGCCACCTGATATCAAGGCAAATTTCTACGGTAATTAACGGATACTCACTTGATTCCAACAGCAATAATCGGCTTGCCGATCTTGACGCTCATCTTAACAATACGAGCGAGATCATACTGAGGGTAGGAACTGCTCCCCGTGGCAAAAGCACCTCCATGCACCAGAGCCAAAACTGGCCATTCTGGGCCGTCAGCCTGAAGATCAGGGACAGCAATGTTGAGTGTGAGACACTCGGTGTCTGACTGTTCAAAGCTTGGAGATTCCAATGACTGTTGGATTAATTTGTGCTCCCATGCACAGCCATCTGCAGGCGACAGTGGGATGGCTGCGATAGTCGTGGCGTCGAAAACACCATACCGAAGTCGGGGGTGGTCTGACGGGTATGACTTCAAAAGCTCTGCGCGCGAGAACCGATCTTTCAGAGTCGCATATTGAACACCGAGGAACTGTGTAACACCATCGACTTTCTTCACCCCGCGGATGGGTCCCACGGTTGGGTGTTGGAGAATAGCGCTCTGTTGGAGCATGATGACAAATTGTTGACCAAGGAGGATGACGCTGGATGTGTGCCTTTGGAGTGACGGCTTCAAGACTTGGAAGCAACACTTCGCCTCAATATCATCATCACATGGCAGTCATATCTTGCTCACAGCAATAGATCGGGGACCTCATGACAGCTTGTGGCGGATGTTTGCGGGCTTCACAACACCAACTGTCAAGACGCCCGCCTTATCGCCGCACTCCACATTCGTCGAAGAGATGACGACTAATCCACCTTGGCACACCGCGGTCAACTATTGATTTGATAAGATGAGGAGTCTCGTGCGTGTTTGAAGATGGCAGATGATCACATTCAAAGTTCACCATTGACAACCTGAATCACACAATCATCCCGGCTTGCGACCCATTCAGCTAAATCACCACCCCATTCATCATCATGGCGAACTCGGAGAAGCTCATCAGCCCGGCCTCCATCGGCCACTTCGGTATCCGCACCACCCCAGACAAGTTTGACGCCATGGTCAAGTGGCACCTCGACTTCTTCGGTGGGCACGAGGTACTCCGAAATGCCAAGGCCAGTTTCATCCAGTGGGACGAGGAGCATCACAGGATGGTCATTGTGCAAGACGACAGCCACGAGCAGATCCCAGCCGACAAGCGTCCCAGAGCAGCGACAGTCTACCACATCGCCTTCACACTCAACTCTCTCAAGGACCTGGCTACCAGCTACGAGCAAAAGAAGGCCCGTGGCATCCTCCCCCACTGGCCTGTCAACCACGGCATGAGCACATCCATGTACTACCTCGATCCAGATGGGAACGAGTTTGAGATGCAAGTCAACAATTTCGACACGGCTGAGGAAGCCATTGAGTTCATGAAGACCCCCGAGTACGCCAGCAACCCGATCGGCGTCGATATTGAGATTGATGAGTGGCTGGCCCGTGTCAAGAGCGGCGAGGACGAGAGGGTCTTGAAGAAACGCCCGGTTATTGGGCAGAGGCTGAGTCGCTATGAGGACACAATTTACTTCAAGAAGCCGGTGGAGGCATGAGTAAGACTGCTGCAATTGAGAATAAGGATCTTGGCGTATGTACCTAGGTAGGTATGTTAGGTAGCGGTTAAATGACAAGGAAAGTTTTGAGCCATCGGTGTTTATTTCTTGTTGGTGAGGATATTGATCCCGACGAGAGTCAGAGAAGTTTCAGATGGCGCCCCATGAGACTACTATGAATGTCTCCTGTGCTCAGTTATATCAAAGGTGGGAGGGTATTGTTCGGTTCACGGCCCCTAACAAGATTAGAGTTCACCCTGGCCCCTGAGTTTTGAACACGATCTATTGAGGCGCACTTCAAATCCAACCCACATGGCTACAACCCTCCAGGATTAAAACCGTTATTCATTCTGCTGACGATTGCCGTTTGCGCTAACGTTTTTGATTCTGGGGGGTTGTAGAATGTGAAGCCAATTCGCAGCCTCGAGCCTGTTTCTCAAGAACGTGCATCACACAGGTGTCATATCAACCAATCCAAGAGCCAGAGCGTCACCACAACAGACGGGGCATCACAAGCACAAACAAACACAACAGGAACAGACTGCCGGGTAGGCATCAGAAAATATTTTGATTCAGATGTGGTCAGTCGTGCCAATCAGAGGCGTTCCGGAGCTCATAATTTCGATGAACGACTTGGGAGCATCCTTCTCGAAAAACATTCTCTGAGACTGCAATGATCGTGTAATGACGTCCCTGAAACGCACGTTTAGTATCATGGCTCTTATTCGCTCGGAGAAGAGCAGATCAAATACCGGAGGAACAGTAGAGACTGGACTTACTTCGCAAACTCAAACATCAATGGCTCGTACTCAGAAACTGCCTTCTCATTGACGCCAAACTCCTGCAGCTTTTCCGCGAGAATGACAGCATCTCTCATGGCGCAGTTGACACCATCGCCGACAAAAGGAGTGGTGACATGTGCCGCATCACCGATCAATGTGGCGCCTGGAACCGTCTCCCAGTTGAGACGATCGGTGGGGAAGTAGTACATGATCCATGGCCTGAAGGGACCCTCGCTCTGGTTGATGATCTCCCTCATCTCTGGGGAATAAGCACCGAAGAAGTCCTCCTGGAGGAGATACTTCTTGAACGCGTCCCAATCCTTGACATCGACCAAACCGGCCTCGGTAAAGTTCTCAGGACCGGGGATGCCGATATCGACACGGTAGTGGCCATCGCCTTGTCTGCTGTTGAACATGTGGACGCCATTCCCCATGGCGATCATGGCGCCCATGCCGCAGATCTCCTTCATCTTCTCGTAGTAAGGCCCGGTAGGGTGGATCTTACTCGTGACGAAGAGGTTACCACTGTACTGTGGTGTGGCGTCAGTGACCTGTGAGGTGAAGCAACCCAGTCAATATTTACAAGTTTCCACAAAAGGCAGTGATCAACGACGAAAATCTCTTACCAAATGCCGCACCTTGGACCAGGTGCCATCGGCTCCCACCACAAGTCTGAAGCCAGTAGCAGTGGTGCCATCTGCAAAGTTGAGAACAATCTGCCCGTTCTCGTCGCGGATGGTGCTGGCAACTGCCTTTTTCCAGTGGACCTTCTCCTTGGGGATACCCGTAAGAAGGACCTTTCTGAGAGCCCACCGGTCGATCTCGGGGGCGTCACGACCCTCGCCAAAGTTGAAGAGGTTCTCACCCTTGTGGGTGTAGAGGCGGTGGATGGTGGCATCTCCATACCGGCCGTACTTCTTGAACTCCTCCATAACTCCAGCCTCTCTCAGAGCTCTCTGACCGCTGCCGTGATGGAGATCGAGGCAGCCGCCACGGGGTGGGACGTCCTCGGCGCTGCTGTCGTAAATGACATAATCGAAGCCGCCCTTCTTCTCGAGAATGGCACCAAGGGCGAGGCCGGATGGGCCGCCGCCAACAATGGCGATCTTGTTGTTGGTAGAAGACATGGTGGGCGTGGGTAGGAGCAGGGAATATTAAGGATTGGATCAAAAATACAAGAAGGAGGCATTGAGCTTGGCCGCTTGGTGGCAAGTCAGTGGACGGCTGCTTGGGAATAGATACAATTTTACAAGTTCGATGGTGGGTTCACGTGCGGATGCGTTTCCAAGCCGCCGGGTCAATATTTCTGTTGTCGGATCTTGGCGGTGCAAGGCAATTGTCTTATATAAACAAACAAATTTCAGGGGTTCAGGGGTAGTGAAGTGGGGTCGTCCATCGTGCTAGCTTACCTATGTGCCTGACCTAAATACCTAGTATCAATGTTGACATCTGCTCTTGATCCATGCAAGCAGTCAACAAGGCGGATAGACAAGTTCACGGTCTACAGGTGTGTTCCCTTCTCCGAGGCTCATGGAGTGGGCCACCGCAGATTCCTCGCAACCTTCAGGGTACCGTAGCCATGAGCTTCCCATCGAGTTTGCATCAAGTTCCTTTGGGGGTGGCTGTTCAACGTGACAACTAGGAACTTTGGAATATTTCTGATGAGCCAGTACAGCATACTGCAGCTTGCTGCTGTGACCCATTTCATATGAATGACCTGGCCTCGGCGAGTGCAAGCGGAGAATCTTGTTACACAAAGCGGACTGAAGAACACCACATGTATCACTTTCACGGTATCTTGCAGGAAACACAACAGCATCAGGGCGCGTGGCACGACTGGACTGCCAGCGTTTCATCGAGAATATTGTATAAATACCTACTTTTCTTGGTGTTCTCATGGCTGGCGCTGGTTTGTCAGAGACATTGAGGAGCGAATCAGGAAAGCCCTTTGGATTGCGAAGCTGTTAGGTCGGGATGAGATGAAAGACGACACCGCGCGGGCCTGGCACAGCGGGGAGTTGTCGGTGTCGTTAGAAGGCGTTAGGAAGCGAGGTTTACCTTGGCGCAGGCAGACAGGGAGTTCCCGTGGCATCAAGACCAAACAAGTGGAATTTCCCAGCGCAGACAAGGAGCAATTAGGTGGAGCGACAGACCTTTGGGAGGGATTTCAGCAGCAAAGTCTGCTCGACATCACACATAGACCGCTGACTGACTTGATTAGCAGACTAGAAGAGGTCATGTTAGTGCTGGAGCTTGACATTGGCACGCTTAAAGATGTGTGTGAAAAGTATGAGCGGTTTGCAGAGAACGGAGATGTTGGCGAGGAACTCCAAAAGACGGTCAAGAGCTCAGTCCATCGCTTCTCAGTTAAAGCTATAAATATCCTCAGAGGCCTTGAGGTTCGACACAGACAGCTTCTATCGTTACAAGCAAGCCTAAAGGAAGGGAAAGCATTGGTAAGTCATCCATCCGCCTTTATCCGTTCTACGGTCCCGAAGGCTCACCATCAGAAGTTCGAGAGCATGATGCAGTTCAGGACGTTCCAGGCAAGCCATCGGTCTGCCATCACCATGGAGAAGGAAACTGTCTCGATGCATGTGGTGACGGTTGTCACAATGCTCTTCCTGCCTGCGACATTCATATCAGTAAGTTAGGTGACGACTACCAGTCGTGGAATTCTAGCACTCGCTGGGCCTGGTTTTTGCTAACTCAGACACACCTGCAGACCTTCTTCCAAAGTGGAATCATCCAGCTGAAAGGGGCTGAGGAGGTTGAAGGACAGTGGCTACTTCACAGGGAAGTATTCATGCTTTATATCGAGATATGCATTCCATTGACCGCGGTCACAATGTTGGTATGGTTTCTGGTCAACTACCGAGCCAAGTCGAAGTCCCTGAAGAAGTTATCGGAGGGCCAAGTCAACAGAGCAGTGGAAAGCTCGGACTCCGTGGCTTGATCCAAATATCATTTACTGAGTTTTACACTGCCTACCTACCTAGAATAGCGAGCTAGTTGCCAATGTACTTGGTTCAGTTGAGGTAGTATCCTGCGGGATACAGGTTATCGGTGGGCAACGAAGTGGTGGCAATACGTAGTATTAGTGGAAAGGTGAGGAAAGGGCAGTGGCTCTGGCTGCAAGGGGAAAAGGAAGAAGAAGAGTAACGCAGTAGGGGGCCTGTGCCACACAGGTTCATAGGTAGGTAGGCAGGTACCTATGATGCCATTCACATGGCTAATTTGCTAGATATCTAGGTACACAAGTATCAGGGTTCCTGGTGTCGTTTCGACAAACATGCCGCAGCTTATGTGAGCAGGTGGCTTCCATCCTTTGTTTTTGGCGTACTGCAGCTTTGAAGGACCTCCCGTCCAAGTTGCATCTGATAGAGATATCTGGACACATTCTGACTGATGATATAACACGTCTTTTGTTCCGTCAATAGGTATCAACAGTTCAATATATGCTCCGAGATATGTGCGTGGGTTCCAAACTCAATATGTCACCAGTTGAAGGAAACCAAAACAAGTAATACGGAGGATGTTACAGTTTGATGAAAGCCCTCAGAACATGACTCGTTCTGGCAAATATCCGTGGTCGTTTTACGCTGATAATATATCAATTAGAGCTGTCGTCTTTTGCGACTACTTCTACAGATACCCTAGATTTGCTTCATATACCTAAGGTACCTTAGATAGATACCTAGTCTAATTTTAACGAAGAGGAAACAATGCGCAAGTTCCGGAACCTGGAAAGCCTCAGCAAGGTAAGTTTAAAGGCCTACAGTTTGCCAAGTCTACGCTCTTGAATAAAACTTCCAAACCACCTACCTACCATATTGTCATGCGGTTTGTTATGACGATTTACAACTGGTTTCTAGTCACCACTGTCTATTTCCCCCTAGCCTGACTCGAAATTCGTCTGCCTCTTCTTGCTTTATGATGTGGCCTAGGCTTCAATTTCCAAATGTGTATGTGATTAACAACATGTCAACCTAGGTATGCTGACTCCAGCAGTGACTCGTTTGCAGTGATCTCTTTTACTTTGCATACTTAAGAAGGCTACCAATGTCCGGATCTCACGGCTTGCTTCTATCCTCTCATCAAAAGGTTTACTGAAGTATTCGCAAGTCTCCGCTCACCAGTATTTGTTGAGAACCAGCAATTCATTATTTCAGTCCTCCTGGGGTAAGAAATTGACAACATTGAAATGGCATCCCCAAAACAGGGCGTAAGACAGAAGATCATGAAGTTTCGTCTCGATGCTGCGACAGTGGCCGATGCTTTGTGCAATGAGATCTTCCTAGACCACAAAGACTGGCATGAAGATATTCAAAAGGACACCGAAAAGGCCTTCAAAGATACTCGGAACGGGACCTTTGTTGAGATCCTCCTTCCTCGTGGATTACCAAAGGTGCTGTGAAATCATCACATCCCTACTTGCTTTTGTTAGTACCAGCAGCATGCTTACCTTACTTTCATGGGTCTCGACAGGAAGAATTGGAGCAGAAAATCCACTCCAAAGCGAGAGACGAACATGACGATCAGACTCAAGGGAATATCCCGTCGGTCCCTCTAGTTAGGGACGAACCGAACGCGAAAAGTGGTGGTGAATTGGTGAAGGATGGAGCCAAGCATTCGCCAGAGCAAAGAAAAGGCAAACAGCCACCAGAGCGAAAAAAGGGAAGTAGGCCTGGAAGCCTGGGTCAGGATTTCACATCACCCTCGATACCTAAGGCAGGCAATAGTAAGGCCTTCTGCTTGGCTAGGATGATATCCATTGTACCTAGGTAGACTGTCAGTTGGCACTTCGTTGATAGCTGTGGCCTCAATATGAAGACATTGACCTTCCCAAGCTGTTTGTGTCCGCTTACCTAGAGAAGAAAACCCGGAGCTGCTGGACATTTGCAACATCGTACCTACCTTGCCTTACAAACCGGAAATCCGTCCATGGGTAGATTGACAAGGATCCACGTGACGAACTCTCCAGGGTACCTTGCAAGTCATGGTGAATGCATATTCGATTCTTGGCTACCCAGTGAATGAATGCTCCGTGCGTGCCATTCCTAGGTACCTTACCTACTGCATTTTAAAAGAAATAAGGTACAGAGTTCAAGTTGCTGATCCAACGTTAAATCCTTATATAAATTCCATAGTTTCATCGTATCGCGAGAGGGTGGATGCGTTAGATGCGTTGGAGCCACGTTGGTGTTTGTGGCCTATGTTGGAGCTCGCACACATGACTTTTGCTCGCATCAAGACAGTACTGTAATCGTAGTTGTCTCCATCCGAGCCTCCAACCTTCACAACCGTAGGTGATATGACGAGTTCCACCGGCCCGGAACTGTCAGAATTGCCACCTTGTAGCTCCATGTAATCCGCATCGAAGGGAACACCATATTTGAACTTGCCCAGCCTTCTTTCGCCCTCATCTGTCTCTAGCATGAATATCATATAGTCCGCCCTGCTGCGCGAAAAGTCGGCGTCTAGCTCTGCGGCTAGTTGAACCAAATCCTCGAACATGTCGCATTGCCCCTCCGTGAATGTAGTGCTCTGCCAGGGCCGTAGGGCAGTGCGGAGGCCGTCGGCAATCTTTTCAATGCGCCTTGTATCCAGACCGTACATAGAATACAGAATCGAAGCTGTTTGCGCGTACCACTTGTGGAAGTCGGTGAGCTCGATTGTGTCGTTCTCGAAATCTCGCGAAAGTTGCTGAACGTGGCTCACCATCGTCCCTCCCCAGAGCATTCCATTTCTGCTGAAAACCGTGGCGATCAAAGTGTTCCACACGAAAGCCTCCAAAAGAAAGGCTCTTTTCAGTGGATCCAACAAGTAACGGTCGAGATCTTTGACTAGCAGAGCAAATGGCTTCTTCGTAAACGAATGCCGCTCCCGTACGAATGGTTCTGCCCCAGTCGCATATCGTATGCCAATGATCTGCTCTATCATGAATTTGATTGCTTTGAGCCGAGACTGAACTGCGCCATCATCAAGATGGTAGTTTGCGCTGCCTCTTAAGGCAACCAGGGCACTTCGAAGCTCATGATTTTCTACATCCCTCTGGAGGCACACATCATCGTATTGCTTGATCTCCGTTTCCAGGCTTTTAATCAGGTCTTGCGCAGTCTTCAACTCCTGTTTCATCTCAGCTAACTGTTGTCTAAGTTTTCTAAGGTGGTGAAGGTCGTTGGATAGGGGAGTTGGCCCCGGTTCGAACTGGCTCGCACTTGATCGCCTTTGAGGTATCAGTGGCGCTCTAACGAATTAGTAAGTGTGAAAGCAAACCACCCAGCACCGGACCGTGAAATTTGGTTCGTAACTCACGGTAGCTGTAGCGGAACGCCCATTATGACACCAGCGTGTTGGGCGAAACTGGCGATCGTACCCGTGGCCGCGCCTCCGGTGGGGGGGTCACCCATTCCAGATTGGACTGGCACAGGCAACTTGCCCCAGCTTTTAGGAGTTGAATTCATAGTAAGATTTATGCAAAATGATTCTTATTTGACCGGGCCAAGCAATGTGTTCAAGTCTACCTACCTAGGTGGTAGGTAGATAGACTTTTAGGTCGATACGAAAATGTCGACACGAGATGGATGGCATATCTGCATGGGAGACCGAGGCTCATATTGCTGTCCAAGAATGGCGGAAATGGGTACCTATAGGTACCTAACCGTTCGGGCTAAACTGGTTTTGGTCATGAACAGGGCCAGCCATCGTGTGACACTGCCACAGACGTGCATGTTGTGAGCGCCTAAGACCGACCACAAGGCCTAGGTACCGCCCATAGCGCCTACATGTATGACCGATGTATATGTACATGAACAGCTTGGCTGTCAAATGGCGACCCCGGCGAGTGGGAGAATAATGTGGACCACTGCATTCAGCGTCAGCCCCAGGACAGAAGCAAAGGCCGAAATCCGCCCCTTCCACTTTCCATCAGGGCCTGTCCTCTTCTTGGTCTCAGACTTTGCATCCTGGCTCGCTGCCTCAGGCTTAGCATCAGTCTCTGAATCAGACATGCGGTCGGGTTGGGCTGCCATAAGCGCCTCACCCCACTTTTCCACCATTTCCTCACCGAGATCTGCGTTCATTCGGCGACAAGTTGAACGCAGTCTCTCTTGTTCCCTTGTCTCTGCTTCGTATCGTTGTTGAAGAGCTTGTGTCGCTGTGTGGTTGCTAGCATCGCCTACGGATCGAAGCTCCCACTCCATCTTTCTCACCTTGTCCTCTTGTTGCCTGAGGTGCCCCTCCAGCTCCTGCACGATCCTGACGCCAGCAGCCGTATCCCGTAGTCTTTTGCCCTTTTCCATGCTATCCTTCTGAATTTGCAGGACCACCCCATCATTCCGCATGATGCGGCGAATGATAGCTTTCGCCATCCCCTGACTCCCATCGAAGCGCTGGGCAGTCGCACCACTGTTGACCATATCTTTCCAATACTTTCTGCGCAGAGTTCTCTCCCGCATAGCACCGGTTCTCTCATCATGCAAGGTATCCCACTTCGTGGTAAGAAGCGTAACTGATGAGAGACCTTCCTTTCCGCAGATGTCTTGAAACATAATGAGTGCTTGCTCGTCGGATAGGCGCATCCTCTGTTGCTCGATTCCGTGTAGCCATATGACACCACACAGCTTGAAGCCAGCAGTGTGCTGAAGTATGAGAAAGTCGCTGATGATGGCAAGAATCTCCGCATCAGTGCGCTGGGAATCACCAAAGCCCGGTGTATCAACAACTGAAACCAGTTTATTGCCCAGGCACAATTGCACAATCTGACACTCTTGGGTTTCTAAAGTGCTTCTATTAGCTTTTGTCCGAGCCGTAGATGTCAATGTACATAGGCCGGAGTCAACAACATAAAGTAATACTTGCCTGATTCGAGACCTGCTCCCTCACGCACCGAGTCTCGCTGCAAAAGGTTGACAAATCTTGACTTTCCGGATCCTGAAAGGCCCATGATAAAGATCATGCTTTGTTCTTCAACCATTTTTACCCATCTGACGGTCACCTGATGTAAATAGTCACGGAAAAGAAAAGTAAGGTATATATGGCAGCGCTTGAAAATTAGGTAGTCAAGAAGGGTTGTGTTCCGGGCTGCGAGTTGTATCCTACGATCGCCTGTCCATTGTGAAAATGATCGAGATCTATACGGTAGGTGCCTAACCAATTCAGCCCCAGAGAGTGCCTCAGTTGGATACCTACCTGAGATGTTCTGGCAGAGCGGGCAAAAGCCCCCCTGTTTGGGCCCCGCGTTGAGTGATACGGGCGAACCAGTGAACATGCAGCTTTGAGGGGCAGTGCAGAGCTTGGTTCCCGGTCTTTGGCGCTGAGAAGCTGAACTATTGTGAGGGGCTGCAGGTGGCGGCGGCAGTCATGGACTCGCATTGCCCGAGTAGGCGGTTTTGAACACGTCGATGCAGTGGTGTTAAACCCAATTGGGACGAGGCTCCGGCCATTAACAGTGGCCATGAGACTCCGTCTTCTTGGCCGTCCAGTGAATGATCGGACCACACGATAATGCTGCGCCGACATGGTAAGCCCCAAAGCGGGAGGTTCAGTTCTGTTACCACGCCTGCGTGAGGTGTTCGTGGACAGGTCTTCATCACTAAGGTAGGTGGACAAAGATTTCTCAACCAACTCGACTGTGGTCCCGCAGCTTGTCCAGGTACCTCAGGTACATAAATGTCTGCCTTCCATCTTCCATGCTTACCAGGACATCTCCTTGGCGCTTTTCATCCATATGTTCGCTCCGCTTTTGGTAGGTAGGTAGCTAGTGCTCGTGTTAGCTGCCTTAGGTACCTACTGGTTGAGACTGACTGTTTCAATAACAGACCTCCCCCCGAACCCGTGGTCTTTCTAAGTCTTGATTTTCTGTTTGCCCGGTCACGAATTACCTATTTTTTACTTCGAAGTCTTTCCACGTCATCCATCCACTGCTAAAGATACCTTAACTTGGTTAGAGGGTTGTTTCATCTCCCGAGGTACTCGACAATGCCACCAAGGCCATATGGTAGCTCCGGTGTAGCCGTTTTCTCAGAATCTCCACTTTCACGGCTTGGGAGCCAGCTGTCGCTCAGGTCAAAATCAAGCAACCTCGCAAGTCGAACGGCGCCGTTTGTCTTCGGTATTGACTTTGGGACCACGTATGTATAAATGCCGCAGCTAACTGGGTATCCCAGAAGCTGCTTTTATCATCAACCTAGTCAATGCGGGGCGATCGTCTAGCTAACTGAATTCTTGACCCCATTCAGATATACAGGAGTGGCATGGGCTGCTCGATCTGGGAAAGTACGACCTGAAGACATCCACCTTGTTAGGAATTGGGACAGCGTACAGTACCTGAATGCCGAACGAGAGAAAACCCCTACAGCAATATCCTACACAGCAACGAAACATGTCTCAACATGGGGATACAATATACCGGGCGGAACGGAGTCGATTCAGTGGTTTAAGCTTTTACTGCTTGATGACGAGGACCTTCAAGAACACTTGAAAAGTGCCCCTCAACTAGCAAACGCAAAGAAAAGGATCAAGGCGATGGGGTTGACACCGACCCAGGTCATCGCGGATTACCTACGCAACTTATGGAGCCATGCTCTTGCCGACGTGGAAAAGGCAATGACCACGAATTTCGTTAGGTCTACACCTTTTCGCATCGTTGTCACGGTCCCCGCCATCTGGAAGTCGTACACGAGGGAGAGAATGCGGGAGGCTGTCAATATGGCCGGATTACTCGTCAGCCGCGACTGTGGGCCAACAGAATTGGACTTTGTTTCAGAACCAGAAGCTGCCGCCATTGCTACTTTCACTACCATAAAAGGGAGACACGACATCAAGGTGAGTACGAAGCGATCAGCTGTGCAATCTAGGTATCTACCTATGGTGAGAGGTTAACACAAAGGCATCCAGGTCGGCACCACCATTACAGTCGTCGATGCGGGAGGGGGAACCGTTGTGAGTGGCCTTTTAGTGCTTATTCTGTTTCCTTTTCAAGCTCAAACATCTCGCAATACCTACGAACGATACAATTAAGCCATAGCACCAGTTTGCTGATTGTCTACTTTTTCAGGACCTGATCAGCTATCAGATTGTGGACACAAAACGATTTGCAGCTAAGGAGGCCGTCGAAGGTACAGGAGCACTCTGTGGCGCCATATTCTTGGATCAAGAGTTTGAGATGTTGGTGCGAGAGCATATAGATCCAAAGATTTGGGAGCAGGTACCGGCAGAGGAGATTCAAGAAATGATGAATCAATCATGGGAACACGGCATCAAACAGCAGTTTACTCTTAATCATGGAAGCGAGAGGCTCTGGAAGGTACGACTGCCTGCTCGAGTGGTTGAGCTGACCGGCAAACCGGATATTACCATACCATCGTGAGTCTATCATTTCAAGTTGTATTGGTGGAGTCAGCCATACTGACTGTGCAGGTCGACAATTGCCGAAATCTTCGATCACGTTGTCTCCAAGATCTTGGATTTAGTCGATGACCAAGTTGAACGCCTTCAAGAGAAGACTGGCTCGCCGCCGGATGTAAGAATCAAATTCCTGATCAGAGGTTGAGGTATTAATACTGATGACTACCTACTCCCCTAGTTCGTGATTCTTGTGGGGGGTTTTGGGAAATGCAAGTATCTGTATGAACGACTGACAGGTTGGTTGGGTGACATCTGTCCAGTGATGCAGCCGTCCGAACCTGGCCCGTAAGAATCCATGGTTCTCGAATTCCTGTGAGCTCACTGACTAACGAGCCATTCTTTTTAGATGGACTGCTATATGCAGAGGAGCTGTAATACGAGGGAGTGAGGACGCCGCAATTCACATCACATCCCGCATATCCCGAAGCAACTACGGACACCCTTACAACACGCCATTCCAAGAGGGTGTTCATGACGAGAGAGATAAGAGGGTCGACCCTATCACTTTGGGAACATACGCGTTCAGTCAGTTGGAATGGTTTGTGAAAAAGGTACCTAGGAAGAGTATCCCTGCCTCCCTCAAACATTCACGAGGGAACAACGCCTAACAACCTGTGTTTAGGGAGAAAATACGGTGGAGAAGACCCCACAGCACCTGGAATACCATCGAGTCTATTTCAAAGACCAGCCCGATGAATACCCAGACATCTCTACACTCCTAGTTACTTACGATGGAGATCAGCCGCCTGGGAGGCATGAGCCCGAAGTGAAAGACCTCTGCACAATCAACTTTCGTTCGCCAATCCCGTTTCATGAGCTCCCCTGCAGCCGAAATGCCAACGATCAGGAGTACAGATATTTTGTTTTCTCGTTTCTCATCAGCATCGACGGGGCTTCGCTAAACTTGGTTGTTCAAGTTAATGGTCAACAAATTGGATCCAAAAACCTTTCTATCAACTTCGAAAAAGCCATTCGAACTCCAGAACATCCAAAGAACTCCCCGAGGAGCGTATCGGCGCCAGAAATACCGATAGCACCTCAACGCAAACCTGTCATTACCTCGGATGATCCTTTGCAAACACCTAGCTTCCAGAGACACACGTCTCGTGCTTCGGATGGGATGACTATAGAACCCCTCAAGAGGAAAGAGCGGACATATATCAAGCAGATTGAGGTGCTCAGCATCTCACCTTCAGCCACCACAGGCCCTTCAAGGTCACCGGTCACTTCAGGTCCTCAGAAGGCCCTACGACCTTCTTCATCGAGGTGGTCACTTCCAAAAAGTCCCAGCATGCTCAACCTATCTCAAACCGGCCCAGAAAGTACTGGACTTCGGGATGATGTTCTAAAAGCATGGGCTCCTCAGGAAAGCAGTCCGGGAGGTGGTCTTGAAAGAAGACCCTTGAGACGTGAGCATAGAAGAGTGGAAGACGATCTCATCGAGCTTTCTGAGTGATGTGATTACTTGAGATGGTAGACAGAGAAAAGGGGCTTCAGAGGAACCGGATCCAAATACCTAGGGTTAGGGGTGCTATAAAGGCTCAAACAGGAATACCTACACTGATAGATACCTAAATAGGGAGAGGAATGAGACTTGCAAGCCCATTGCCCTTATTGTGGTAAAACAACATTGTTGCGTGCAACCGACTTGTAACCAAGGTACCTAGGTAGGTAGGTAACCTGTAATGGAGGAGCCCCAGATGACTATGGTTTTGTGGCTCCGGTGTTCTCTCAAAAGCTCCTACTCCAGGCCAGCACAGAAACACTTCATTTCGGGCTCTTGTCGTAAGCGCAGAACTCGCAAAGGTTGTTGACGCGTTTAGTTCGCCTCGCATCACGTTGGCATGAATGCTGTGCCGCAAATGTAACACACCATCTTTCGGCCTCAGGGGTCATCAGCAGGAGGCGGGATGGGAGAGCTTCCACATGGCGACCGATAAACTTTTTTCAACTTTCTCCGAGCAATGAAATTCACGCGATTTTTGACCAACATGTGACAATGCTCGCCCTCACGCGACTCACGCGACATACAATTCTCATATTTTTCTTCATCACCCTCTCATTCCTTTTCTATCATTCTTACAGAAACCCACCAAGCCAAAAAAGCTCCTCGTTCCTCAAATCCATCCCAGATATCCTGAAACCCATCACTTCACCCGAGAAAGATGTCCCGCCGCCGCGATACAAGCCAACACCATCATGGCTCCCACCTCCCGTCTTCGACCCTTTCCCCTTGCTAGCCAACACAGCAGCCGATCCCCCTTCAATACCTAAACACAACATCCCCCGGCCAGAAATGCACAAGGAATACGGCCTCGACCGCCCTCCTCCACTCTTCATCGGCTTCACTCGCCAGTGGCCTATGCTTCTCCAAGCAGTCGTCGGCTATATCACCGCCGGATGGCCGCCAGAAAACATCTACGTCGTCGAGAATACGGGCGTGCACAACATGAACAAGCAGGGCAGACTCACCCTCCAGAACCCCTTCTACCTCAACCACACCACCCTCCACCGACTGGGCGTCACCGTGGTCCAGACCCCGGTCCTGCTCACCTTTGCGCAGATGCAGAATTTCTTCCTGTCGATTGCGTACCAAGAAGACCACCCTTACTACTTCTACAGCCACCAAGACGTTCTTGTATTCTCCTTCGAGGAAGGCCTCGACTTTATCAACCGGCCGGCGGACGGAAGCTGGGAGTTCTACAGCGAGGCGGAAAGAAAAGACATCATGGCTCCAGTTCAAGCCGGGAAAAGGGGATACCGCACCATCTACGAGAACTGCCTTCGCGATCTGCAGACGGTGATCAAGAGAAAAGAACGCTGGGGATTCAGATGGTATCAATACGATCATTTGACGCTTGTCAACAGGGAGGCGATAGAGGCTGTCGGGGGGTGGGACTCGCTGATTCCGTACTATGCGACGGACTGCGACATGAACGCCAAGATGGGGATGGATGGGTGGACGATGAAGGCGAGGAGGGTGGGGATCATCAACGATGTCTCGACTGTGTTGGAGGATCTGGAGGTGCTGTACCGGAACAAGGGGAAGAAGCCGAAATTTATCGATCCAGCGCCGTTGCCGCCAGAGCAGGAGGAGAAGATTGCCAAAGCCAAGGCGGAGAAGGAACAGAAGGAGAAGAAAGAAAAAGAAAAAGAGGGCAAGGTTAAGAGAGAAGAAGATGGGATGTCTGCAGACGAGCTGGAATATTTCCGAGTATTGAGAGCGGTGGGAGATGAGATGGGACAGTACAAATACCGAGACGGGGCTGAACAGAGAAACAACTGGCAGCGGGCCCAGAGAGGTGGTGAGGGAGAGCCGTTTTATTACAATGCAGATGGGTTTCACAGTGCGTTTTGGACCTTGACTGATGCCGGGAGGCGCATATACGAGGAGAAATGGGGCCATAAAGGCTGCGACTTGGTATCTGCAACTTCGCTGCAGCTCAAGGACCAGTGGCGTGTGGAAAAGGACTGGAAGAAGAAGAAAGAGGATAAGAAGATCAACAGTTGAGTAAACAGAGTCCCGTCACCGGTTGAAGTATGGTGGGGTGCTGGTAATTGCAGTTGAACGGGTTCAATAGAAGAAGAACATACATGCGAGTTTAAAACTGTACATTGATCCGTGCTTATTGCTAAAGAACCCAACTCAGTACCATAAGTCGCCCTTAACGCCAGAATCATAACTGGTCATTTCTCTCGAAAGACCATCGCTTTACTTAGAATCCTTGCTGAAAAAAGCATTCTCACCGCCCAACTCCTCCAGCTTCTGTCTCGAGTTTTCCTTGGACTCCTCGCTTGTGTCTTTGTGGCGTTGGTTAGCACACAGCCTAAGGTACACTTAGCTTTACAGTAAGGGTGACTCACTGGGATTGCTCAAATTGGCCTTGTGGCCACGGGCCTGGTTGCTGATCTCCTCTGGAGCCTGAAGAGCGTTCTCCTGAGCCGCATCGCCAACGACGTCGCGCTGCTTGGGGTTTTCGCGGAGCTCGGGCATGGTGAGAGGCACAAGAGTGGTGACTCGTAATCTGTTTGTTGTGGTTTGACTGGTGCGCGAGTGCTGAGTTGTTTGGGGTGTCAATTTCTTGATGCAACGACAGAATGCAGGTACAGTAAAATGCTTGGGGTAGCCCAGGACTAAATAGTTGTAGGATCGTTCGAGATTGCTTTATTCAAACTTCGTGACGCCATGAATACATCATGACTCTCCACACTTTACCACTAGATACCTTCCCTACAACTTGTGGACATGACATCACCACTCGCCTCGGTCTGTTTTTGTGTTTTATGCCGACAGCCCAGGGCGCCTTATTGGCATACAATGACAAGTTCTTTGATGATTGGCCAATTCAACAATGGAACACGTAACAAACAAAACACTTCAGCTCGTCATTCAATTTGAGTTACTGAACACTCACCCCTGCTGCAGCTGTCTCCACAGTATCGGGATGGAAGTTCCGGCTCAATGCTAGCACTGACCCTATGTTCCTCTAACGACACTTGCGGCTTCCTCATCATTTCTGGGTGAGGCCAGCTTGATAGCAAGCTCGGGATCCTGCGAATAGACACGGAGACCAATGACAGCCACCGCGTTCCAGGGTGAAGGTTGATCCTCGTCGTCTTCATCATCATCACTCTCGTCGCCATTTCCTTCCGCTCGCTGCGCATCTTGTTGGCCCTCACCATTACCAACGGCAGCCTGAGCTTCATCAGACCCTTCCGGTGTTTCCTCGCCAGCCTCGGTCACGCTCGCCTTTTCCTCCCCTTCATCCTCCTGCTCAGTCTCCCACCCATCACCCTCCTTCTCCCCCTCTTTGAAAGCCTTCGCATGAGCCAGATCAAAGCTCAATCCAACCTGTCTCAACTTCTCCGGACGACGCCGCGCCGAGAACTTGACAATGTTCTCGACGGGAGGCTTACTTGTGTCCCGCTCAGCAGTGATCTTTGGCAGCACCTCATAAATGCCCGGCTCGAGATCAATCTCGCAGTTGATGGATCGATTGGCGCGGAAGAAGTTTTCGGCTTGAGGGCGCACGCGGCATAGATAGTCGCCAGGCTCAGCACCTTGCTTTTGGAGGATGAAATGCAGCAAGAACGAGTATTCCCCCTCAAGGCCGTTGAAGTAGCGAGTATCGAGCTGCCCATAGTCAGTTGAGCTCACCAGCAGAAAAGCAGGGACAAGTTACGTACCTGTTGCAAAACGAAGACGGCAGTGGTGGCTGTCTTCACCTCGATGACAAACTTGCGCTGCAAGTAGCCAGAGACCCACGCAACATTAATGTTTGTCCATTCCTGAGCCACAGCCCACTGGTCATCAAAGAGGCGAGTGCGGTAGAGGTTTGTGAACGTGTGGAGCATGTCGTTGTAGGTCATCCAAAAGACACCGTCATCTTCGAAGCGATAATCGAGCTTGGTGAGCCAGAATGGAGTCCACTCTTTGGAGCCATCGGACCATGGTCCAGTCCACTCGCCCATGCCGTCGCCGCCACGCTCGCCCCAGGGATTTCTGCGTCCTTGTTAGCATTGGCACTTCTGCAAGCTGGCAAGAAGAGAACAAACCTGATCTTGACCAGTCTGACGGTTTTTCCATCCTCCCCGACCTCCTCCCTCGCTGCCAAGAGAGAATAGGCATGGGCATTAGCCAGTCCATTCTTATCTGAGCCGTTCCTGTCCAAGATATCCAGCCCGAACACAAAGTTGCCATTCTCATTGACCAACTCTTTCCACAAGTTCTCCTTGGACAGCACATCCTCCAACGCCAGCTCAGAGTTAACACCTCCCGTCAGATCCTCGACTCCCTCACCAACCCACCCGCCCCAAATAGCATGATAGTCCCCATGAACCTTGGCATACGCCTTCTCCAGCAGCGGCAACCACGTCTCGTTCTCCTCCCTGCAAGCCGCAAAGTACAACGCCTGGCTCCCCGTCTGCTTATCCTTCCTCCACTTCTTCACAATAGCATTGCTCGGGTCATGCCCGCCCCCTTCATAATCCCCATTCGTCAGACACAAGTGGTCATCCACCACGGTATACACCCACCCGCCATCCCGATAAAACACAAACCCGTACACCCCGCACTCCTCGTCCCTCGCAACACAAATCCTGTCCATCAGCTCCCGGCGATGGCAGATGGTAGCCACAGCAGACAACCACCAGCAATCCATACTATTGCTCCCCTGCATAATGTCCGAACTGCTGAACCCCTCCACCTCGAACCTGGGATCCTCGAAAATCCACCCAACCCTGTGAACCGCCTTCGGGTCGGGGTCGTACTCGAGATTGTCACTCCGCTCTTGCTCCCGCTCATCCAGCACCTTCCGCCCCATGATCTTCCTCAGCATCGGCACCGTCAGCTGAAGGCAATCCGTGCCGTCAAACACCTGCATCGTCTCCAGCGTCCCAAGGGCGCTCTCGACGGCGGCCGGGTTGCCCTTGGTAGGAGGGGATCGCCAGTTCAAGCCCAAGAGACAGTCCCATTGGTTTCCCCTCAGGTCAAAGTCTGGATCGGTGAACTTGGAGTTGGTGCGGTGGCAGTCGCGGACGATCCGGGCGATCTTGGCGCGGCAGGCGTCTGCTGCCGCGGCGTAGGAGCTGCCAAAGTTGGTGGTGGTGGTGGTGGCGGTGTTGTCATTTTTGGTCAAGGTGGATGGGCGAGGGAGGAGACTGGAGTAAAGAGAGGGAGGAAAGATGGTGGTGACTTTGCCGGGGGATTTGGTGATGTATTTGTCCCAAAAGGAGTGGATTTGCTCCTGGGGCGGTGTCTTGCTTCTGGAGGTTTCTGGAGAGCTGCGTTCGGACATTTTGACTTCAGGTGGTTTGGCGGTTCAAGGTGATGGAGTTAGTAGAAGAGGGCTGTCCTCCAGAAAGAATTGTCCTCTTTTTTATGTTGTCCATCTTCCTCAGCTTCTGACGCTTGTCGAACGCTATTAGGTACCATTATCTCAGCTGAGGTCAGGTTCTGCCCTCTCTGCGGTGAGCAATGTCCAAACCCCCTGGTGTTTGCATCTTGGATACTGCGGCTGACGAATAGCCATGTCCGAAACTGCTAACTCAATACGGTCAGCATGCAAGCCCAGCTTTGTCATCCAGATCCTCCAATCAGTATACTGTGGTAGAGCACAAAAGGTACAGTAAGCGTAAAGTGTTGGACCTGTCATGTCGCGAGACAGTGGACGCAAGCGCAATGGTATCTGGATTTCGCTAAGATAAAAAAAACGTAGGAAGAGCGCAAAGAAAAAAGGCCGTGTCGTATCGCAAGAGGGTCTCTTGTTCAGCTGGGCAGCACCGAATCCTGCCCTACATCAGTCCTCGCCTCCTGTTGATTATGACCCCCCGTAAACTTCCTTTCGAAAACACGTCGCCCAATCCATCAAGACTCGCAATGCCAGAAAAACATCATCTCATTCGGTTGTTATTCATCGGTTTCGAGTCGTCAGACCGCTTAGAAGCAGCAGTCGAGGCATTCGAGGCAGCATTCGCAGGTCTCTCCGCAGAGCCAGCAGCAGCACATTGCGGCAACGCTGTGATAAAAGTCAGTAAAACTCATGAGAGATCGCTGTGGCAGTGGGCGAGCGCAAGCCATTGGCAGGGGTTGGGAAGACAGTCAGAAGCATACGAATGACCCTAACCCTGCCACAGTCTACCTTCTCGTTCGCCATCCCAAAATAAAGTCACTCACCAGGTGTAGAGGCAGCCGTGGCTCTTCTCCTCCTTGGGAGGGGGCGCTTGCTGGTACTGCATCTGCTGCTGAGGAGGGGGGTAGCCCTGAGGAGGATAGCCCTGCGGGGGATAACCGCCATCCGGTGGGGGATAGCCCTGGGGAGGGTACCCTTGGGGAGGGGCTTGGGGGTAGTAACCGCTGCAAAAGGCAAATCACGTCAGTCTCATGTCGTTGGTGTATGTTTGTAGACCATTTGTCTTCCAGATGCAACTGATCTGGCGATTTGCGACCACCAGTCAGGAAATCGCAAACCTGAATGGATCAGTCGCCATCGGAAAACACATTCCACAGCCAAAGGCGCCTGGGTGACGCCTGCGAGAACACTTACCCCTGCTGTGGAGGATATCCAGACATGTTTGTGCTGTAATTTGCGACGGTGAGATTCACGGAAACTCGCTGTTGACTTGCGAAAGGGAGCACCAGAACGACTGGCAGAGATAGGTAGAAGGGCGGTGGAGGACCTTTATGACGGGCAGCCGACGCGCGGCGGAAATGGGCAGGTGGATTCACTGTGCTCTGGGCATCGCCTGGGATTGATTCCCGTTCATTTGGTTTGTTGTTGCGCCCAGAGGGAGGCCAACCATGTACTGAACGTCACCCCACTTTGCCAATGCGCCCGCCAAGAGATGTCGATGCCGTCTCATCCGACCCAGACGCTGCCTGTGGAACTGGGCTGAAGTGGACTTTTTGGAGTTGCCTTGCACCACAAAAAGCACGTGAAAAACTTCCACGGTTTTTCCAGTGCCCTTAACTGGACGTCTTGCTATCTTGGTGACACTGAACACAGCTCCTGTCTTCGTCGTTCAAGCTCTATTAGTTTGACGCGCGACAGCGGATCAGCGCCACAGCCGTATCACAGTGGAGCTGTCACTCGGGTATCGGCCTTGGCGTAAATCAGGGTCCTCTTCACCGGCACCATCATCCGGGCGCTGTCAACGGAGATGCCGTCGACGTTCAAGTCAAAGTCACTGCCACAAAAGTGTGCGGATTCCATCCCCAAGCACATTGAACACAACACGCTGAACACAACAGGGTATTCATTAATGGCTACTTAGCCCTCGAGCTCTCCAGCATTCAGTCGCCTATTGATCGCCAACTTTCCAGCAGCAGTCTCGATCAAATCGAGATCGTCCATCGAGATCTGGGCCCTTGCTTGGTGGGTGGTAGGAGTGTGCCAAGAAAACATGTAAACAAAACCCCTGGTTGTCGCCCTGAGCCCCTGAAACTGGTGCACCCCACACGCAACTGCCCAGTTTCTAGATGGCTGTCTGGTTTTATAGGCTTGATAAGACTCCCATAACTTTCTTATGGAGGAAACTAGAGGGGTTCAGAGGTATGATGGTTGCCAGAACCGACAATAAATGTAGCCTGAAACAATAGGAAGCTCTGTCTTCCTATTGTTCCTCGGACTCGGGTCTGGGCTCCACCAGTCTCTTGTTTTTGCACTATAGCAGCTCACCAGCACGACATTGTCCAGTCTCCTATCCCAGCTCTTGCAATTTATCACCCGCACATAGTAACGAGAAACCGAGCTTTGATGATGTCAGCCGGCACTTGACCCGCGCTATACAAGGGATACGGTGTATCAGAATGAAAACATCGTATTAATTGCCCAAGTTGACTATTTCAGATTTCCCGGATACTTTGCTCGAGGCCCAACAACCATCAACGAGATTCAAAACCGTCAAATCATCAGTACATGAAAAACATCAAGCTCGCCCGATGATAAAAAAGCACACCCTTTGTATACCTCTGCCAATGGTCCCTGTTTTCGCATACATTATCTCCATCTCCTACAACATTTCCATTTGCAATCTTGTACCTGGAAACCCAGAAAGCACCGAACTAAAAAGAAGACATCAAGCCTGTACCATGCTCCCAACATTTGAAACCCCTGCTTATCCACCATCACCGTCATCATTCGCAGTAACCTCGTGATCCTCCTCCTCCTCCTCGTACACCTCTCGCCAGAAGCCGGCACCACACATGCTTTTGCTAGGTGACCGGAGCGAGAAAGAAAAGATAAGCTCACTCAGATGAGTAAGGTATATTGCGATAGGTCGTGGCGCAATCAATGTTGCAACCGACCCGTCGATGATAAGAAAAAGTAAATGCAGGTTGTGGTGCCATAAAAAAAGCACAAAACAGATGACAAATCAGAGAGCCGTAAGCAGTGCGTAGCAATGGATTGAATAATAGTCGTGAACATGTAGCATCGGGTGCAGCACCCGCCGAGATATGTTGGCAGTCTTGTGTTGTATTTTGTCAAGGCAGAGTCGTCACGGGGTGAACAGTTGGTTGAGTCATGCGTAGCGTGAAGAAACCCGATCAACACGCTCCTTTTTCGCAGGTGTCGCACAGCGAGACAGAACTTGCCACGACTGCGCGGCAGCCGTGCGTGAGATTGTGATCGCAGAGCTTATCGGACATTAGGTGATTGTCGTGGTGATGGAGGCGTATGGTGGTATCAATGGGTAATGTAATGACATAAATGGCTAGGCTGATGTCTGATATAAAACGAAGGTGTGTCGATCTCAACGGGACGTCTGCCGCCAAAGTGTCTGGTGATGGAGAAGGAAACTGGGAGACGCATGGCCTTGATGATCACCAAAGCCCCCAGGCCTTATATCCCCTCTTGACCACCCAGTGGATTACTGAGCCCACCCTCAGACTCGCTCAACAAACACGAAATTTTCCTCCTCTGTCACATCTTATGCCTTCCGCCCTGCAAGAGGGAAATCAGCCCGATGCACGATATATTCATAGTTGGGGGTGCTTCTCACTCACATTTCGGGGTCCGGCTGCGCCCAGCCTCCACGCACATCGACTCATTCGTCCAACTGCATGATGGGAATGGAAGGATGATGTAGAAGGGATCAGAAATAGTGGTCCAAAATACCCCACCTTATCCAGAAGGCAATCTAAACCGCGCGATGATACCACCCCTCCTCGACGCACTCGAGGGTA
Source organism: Triangularia verruculosa (assembly GCA_033296885.1). Taxonomy (NCBI): domain Eukaryota; kingdom Fungi; phylum Ascomycota; class Sordariomycetes; order Sordariales; family Podosporaceae; genus Triangularia; species Triangularia verruculosa. The sequence goes on along the minus strand of MU863938.1, from coordinate 155,986 downwards.
CCTAGGTTTCGTTGCGTGCCACGGCCCCCGAGAGGGCTCGGCCTACAGGAGAGACTCGAATGGCATCTCGCACTCGCACCATCTTATGCAGGTAATCGGACGTGGTGATGTGCCGAGAACTAGATATATATTGGCACGATGCTCCCCTCCTGCTTCCTGGTAATGAGAAAATGGTCTTATAAGTAGCTGGTAATATGATACATCAGCCAATGGCGCGGTTATACAGTGGACGATAGTGTCCTCTCGGTGCAGAACGTGGGATGTCGTCGTTTACTTGCGAATCCGGTGGTGTTGGGACTTGGGGTAGGATTGCGCCGCCCTGGGCGATAAGGGGTAGCTAGCCTATGCGATTGGCACCATCAATACGATACTGATTTCTTGCGCGTCTGATCGTCGTGTAAATTCGCCCGGTCATTCCCGTGTCCACCTCTCAACCTCGGCGGTCTGGCTTTCTCATCATGCCTGACAGGACGACAGAACTGCCGAGCCTTGGTCATCATTGATTGATGGGGCCGCTGCAGCAAGTATTGCATGGGTCTGTGCTCCTAGGAGATTCGTGGGGGTCAAAGGCTGCATCCAATATCGCAGCGCAACCAATCAGGCCAGGTGTACGATCATGGAAAACAACGTGGAAATATCTCTGAGTTTGTTCTGATATCGATAGTGTATCGATGGTGTGCCGCAAGGTGCGGGGAAATAATGGTAAAAAGAAGAAGAAATGTGCAAAAAGAGACTCGGATACCGGGAGTCGAACCCGGGGCTGTTGAGAGAACAGACACTTCTGAGAAGTGAGAGTCAACGATGTTACCGCTACACCATACCCGATAGGATGGCTTCCAATTAGATGATGGAAACTGGATTCAGAAGTAGTATACATGTTGGAACCAGTTGCTTTGAAGGTTTACAGCAAAGAATTGATGGAAAGGTCGCAGAAGAAAACAAATAGCTACGTTGGAATCGCCGTCATCATTCTCAGTGATTCTGACTACCAATAAACAACATGGCACATTTGACCTCCACATATTGATGCAAGAACTCAGAACGAGGGTGTGTGCAATTGAGTGCGTAATGTGTATTTTCCTACTGACTTCCGTTCCGGCTTCAAACGGAGTGTCATGGATGCCGCCCTTCCATCTTTCGATTCCAATCTGCACGGTGGTGTAGTGGTGGGCGGCGCTCGGTTCTGGTTGGCCTTCACCTCGTACAGTAATTAACTGCAAAGCGTAGAGAGAGAGATGTGGCCAACTTGGCTGGAGAATTGGTCATTGTCGACGCAAATGCGAGATGACTTGGCGAATCATTGCTTCTGAAGAACATGCAGTTTTCTACTGACGTGATCACTAGTTGGAGGAGCTCTGAGCCGAGAGCATGAAGGTTCTGACCAGCGAAGGTGCCGTTGAGTTGAGGTTGCCGTCTAAGACCGGGCAGGACAGGACTTTGCAGGCCTTGTGCGCTCTATTTGCTTCCACTCTCGCTCTTGTAGGGGACACGGCTGGGTGCTTCACTGAGGGAATCGTGATCGATGGATGCCATGTACACCAAGGCTGATGCCCAGAAGGCAAGGAACAGGAGAAGAGGGGTAGTGCGGGTTACGAAAGAAGTCAAAGGTTGAGTAGGATTCAGTTCCACTGTGCGTGCGAAGTTGACTGCTTCCGCTGAAAGGTATCGTGCGGAGGTGCTCATGGTTGTGGTGATGTGCAAATGAGTGTTGGTGTTTCCAGCTTGCCAAATTTCTTGACCAATTGACCGGGAAGCGCCTGATTAAATAATTGACACGAACTGAGCTATACGTTGTCCCCGAGGACCGCATCAGGAGACAAAATAAGCTCAATATCTGAGAATCACCACAGTCATCATCGGCTTGTGGTTCACGGGTTGCTCCGAGAGGTTTAGTCACAACGGCGGACAGCTGTCAACTCGATCTGCCACAATGATGGTCGATTAGCTCTGAAGCTAATGAGTCGTCAATGCCTTTCTTCGAGAAATGTCGCAGAGGCAACCAATGGTTGGTTCTGTTCGGAAGCTTCCTTCTCACATTCTCCTGAACCAACTTTCATTCCGTCTGGTTGACGGGCTCATCCTCAGCGCAGTGAGATACCTGGCTGCCACTAAAGAGTCGGTGGCGCTGTTGGCGTAGCATACGCCAACGACCAAGAAGCGGTGTATTGCGATGTCGCAACTGGAACGGGCGAACCGGCTTGATTGAAGGTCGCCGTCGTAACTACGGATTGTTGAATCCTACCACTTTTGTCAGTACCATCGTAGAATGCTAAGGGGACTGGGCTGACGACGTACCAGCTACTCCAGCGCGTCGCGGTTGTTGATCCAGTGACTGGGCCTAAAGCAACTTCTGTCGTCTCGGGCCAAGCACCCGACCAGACGGTAGGGCCTAGATAGGATCGTCAGCACACGAAAAGCAGAATGTCAAAACAGTTGGCCGACCTGGAATCTTGTAGGTGCTAGCATCTGTGCAGGGCGCCAGAGGAGCACGTTCAGTTGAGCAGTAGATCTGCCTTGGATGTTAGTGAGTCGAAGCCCCTATGGACTGCTGTTCCAAAGCATACGTTGTAATGAACCCCAGGATCGTCGTATTTGTAAGCCCCTGGGAAAGAGACGCCCTCAGGGAGTTCGACGGCGCCATCGCCAACCACTTCAATTTGGACACAGTTTGGATAGAACTGAGCGCCACGCCGCGAGTTCTGGTCAAACCGGGCATCTGCCTCGTGAAGACCAACCATTTCGGCGCGGATGAGATAGCTGTCTAAAGTTAGCATCACTTTCCAGCACGATGTCCTACCCAAGACTCACAAGCCAGCCTTCAAGTTCGCAGGAATTCGGAAATTCATGAGCCCATTGTTGGCCTTGATATCTGATGTTGTTGCCCACTTGCCGGGACTAAAAGGGGTTGGGCCAAGTTCGTAAAGCCCCTTTTCCCAAATTTTGACGAACGTATTCTCGGCAGGGGGGTCTGGTGTCAGATACACAAGTGCTGGGCCGTGATGACTAAAGTCAATCACGTCGTCCGCTATCGTGCGGTTGTTGTGATGCCAGTCAAGGGTGATGTTGTCTCCGGGGAATACCTTGATGGTGCGAGGGACTTGTTTGTCTCCCAACACATTGCATCGCATGTCAATCGAGTTCAGATCTTTCACTGGAGAGTTCGAGTAACCTCTTGGAGGAGGCCCGTTGTAGGCCGGCGTCCTGATACCATTGAAGGTACCTTGATCCACGCCATTGACAAACACACCCTGATCCCGTCAGCTAGCTGGTTAGCCTTGCTGCCAACATGAAACATACCCAGATAAACACATGGGCCCGAGCAACGCCCATATTGCTCACCATGGCCGCCGCCGCGAGGAGAGTATGGGAAATGAGCTTCATGGTTCACAGCTGCGACCAAGGACGACGATACCCGTCAGCAAAATCTACTAGCTACGAGCAAAGGCAGCGACCTCGCCATTTACATACACCCGACATCAGCGCGGCCAAGAAGACTCCGCTACCACAACGGCTGCAGCATGTTTCGTTGCTTCGCGCCCAGCGCTTCTTAATATCGAGCGGGCCGTGGCATCCGAGGGTGTTTAGCCGGTTGTCAACCTCACAAGTGGGAAGATGTTGATGGCCTGTAACGACTCAAACGGCCCACGGTCGAGTGTCCACAGGATCCCTTGACTTTTGACTCCAACAGCGAGCAAACATCGAGGGATATGGCAATGCGGTAAGTAGCGCCTCGGGACTCTGGGCTAGATCACGATGCTTTCCGCGACTGTAGGTGGACATATGACAACGAAATGTTGACAGGTACTTCCAAGGGGTTAACTTTCAAGAAGGTCAGAAGATGACGGATTCACACCATACTACCAAACTGAGTAGGAACTGTAGGTAGCGATTTACAGTGCCGAACCATACAAGACCGACGAAGTGATGCGAGGCCCGGCTGGCAATCCAGTTTTGGAGTAAAAACATGGGTATTTTGTAGGGTCCCATAGCCGCTCGGTATCAATTCCCTGATGGATTGATAGGTATAGACGGACAATTGACCTTCCATTGTTTCAAGGATTTGCCCGGGCGCCGACGGGATGGCCTCGCAGAGCCTCTAAAAGGTCAGCGTCGGCTCCGACACTGGCAGAGACGGAAAGATCAATCCTCAATCCCGCGTGCGGGGCAATTCACACACCGAGTTTCGGCCACTTACGGCACCGATTTCGAGCTGCTTAGCAAGCTTCCCCAAGCTCCCACATAACTCCATTTGTGTTCTCGATAGCGCCATATGACGCGACCATCCGGAATCCGTGTGCTTTTGTCAGCAAAATGAGATAAGTGCGAACTGAGATGCCTTCAAAAAGACGTTGGGCTTCCCCGGCCAAAAATAAATTGGCAAGTTCGCCAAAGACTCCACCTCTCGAAACCCTATTTCGACGACAAGCCCCTTTTGTGCCGCAAAGACTGATCAGCCATCAACCAAGAGACAACGTCACAAGATACAGCCACGATGGGTTCTACCGACGCCAAGCTCATCCTTTACACCAACCACCGATGCCCATGGGCGCACCGGGCGCACATCATCTTGGAAGAGCTGAAGGTTCCTTTTGAAGAAGTCATCATCGACCTGGACACTCCCCGCACCCCGGAGTACCTCAAGATCAACCCACGGGGCCTGGTCCCTGCGCTCTCCTACAACGGCGAGGTCATCATTGAGTCCGCCATTGTTGCAAACTTCCTGGCGGATGCTTACCCATCTCATCTTCTGCCCCCTTCCAACACAGCTGAGGGTGCGCTGCGTCGTGCACGTATCGCGGTGTTTGTTGATGCCTTCATCTCCAAGTTTAACGGCCAGCTCTTTGCCCTGTACACAACAGAGGGCGAGGAGGAAAGGGGTGAGATTGCAGACAAAGCTGTCGCCAGCCTCGTCAAGGAGGTTGAGCCATTGCTTGCTGACGCGAGCCCCTATTTCGGCGGCAGCGACAAGTTGACCCAGGCTGAGGTAATTCCCACGGGCTAGCAAAAAGAGAACCTCTACTAATGGCGTCCCAGGTTTTGACTGGCTCATTTGTAATCCGCATCAAGAGCCTGTCCCAGACGGACCTCTACCCCTCCAATTTGTGGCCTTCCATTGTCGAGAAGGCGCCCAACTTTACCAAGTGGGCCGAGGCTGTATCTGTACACCCCAGCGTGACCTCCATCTTCAATGAGCAAGAAATCACCGAGGGGATAAGAGCCAGAGTTGCGAAGCTCAAGGCTCAGCAGGCACAGCGGTAAGGAGCTTAAACTCCTGGTGTTTTCAAGGGGTTGGGGCCCGTGGGGTTCAGTGGCATGTGAAGTCGTTAAGGACAACGAAAGTGATGAATGATGACACGAGTAAGGAATTGCAAGCAACGCTGTACGGACTGTAGGAATAGACAAGCGGTCTGATCGTTTCGTGCACCTATCCAAATCAAGACAAAGTGAACAAAGAGACGCGTAAATCACGCGCCGAAAAGCGTTGGAATTCATTTTCCCTCGCACGTCGATCCCTGCTGCTTGGCAGATCCCCCAGGTTCAAGATTGCGTCAGGAGCTCGGACCACTGCACCTGCGAGCTAGCACCCAGGCAGCTTGCAGCCGAGGCATGGGCTCTGGCGCCGCTGCCCTGAACACCAACACCAACGCCAATTCAACGCTCAACGACATTCCATCGCTCTGCCAAATCCGCGATCACCCACGAGATACCCTTGATTTTGTTTCCACGCGCCCACCGGAAAACTCGACTGCGACCGACCGGTGTTGTCGCCAGCCTTGCTCTCCTTTACCCCCATGCCGCACCTCTTGTAACTGCCGAATGCGATGTCAAGGCCAGCCGACAAACAGGACCGGACCCCTGCGCTGGAGCGCTCTGGCGTGAAGCGCGCCTTTTCACTTCCTCCGCAATGGCTTCATATGTACGATGAGTTCATCACCAAGAACTCCCATCAGGTGTCGCAGATAGAGTCAACACTGCGATCATTGACGTACATCATACCTGGTAATTGCTGCCCCCTATTCCATCGAGCCCGGGCGCCCTGGAGCATCTCGACAGCTAACAGGATACCTTTTTCTAGGTCGCTTTCGCGATGCCGAGATAGCCTCCGAGTCGATTCACAGCGGTGTTCAGTTGCTTTCTCTGTACCATGATACCCTCCTCTCCCGAGCCGCCACTCTCTCGAAACTGCCGCTTTCCTCGCCCCCCCGCGCCCCCTCGCCACAAAGCCGTTACACAAAATTCTGGACGCTCAAGAGCGCCTTCTACCGTCGCGTCGCCTACGTCCTCCAAATCGTCAACTATGTCCAGCTGCTCTGCGAAATGTCGGCGAAACGCCGCGGCGAGCGCATGCGCTGGAACGTGGTGGTCCTCTTCGAGGCCATCAAGGCCTTTTGCAAGCTTCTACTATTGCGCATCACCAAGTCCCGGCCGCTCCTGACGCCAGTCCTCCCCGAGCGGGAACCGATACCCGACGAGGGCCCCGAAGACCCCGAGGAAGCCGAGCTACGCGCGCTTGGAGAAGATGACGAGGATAGGAAGGGATTCGGAAACGGCTCAGTGGGTGCGCCGCAGAGGAAAGGGGTTGGTCCCAACGGGGAGTGGACAATGCCGCGCACTGGAATGTCTCTTCCTACGCTTCCTGCGCCCGGGGATACCAGTGGATACCTCCTGTCAAGGGTCTTGACGGCGGATGACATCAAGCCGGCGTCGAATCTGCTCAACAGACTCCAGGGTAGGGCGCAGTTGGCCGAGGTGCTACACATCCTGGCACCGCTTGTTTTTGCCATCGCGCTGGCACGCAGCAAGGACAAGCGCAAGTCCTGGACGCCTTGGCTGTTGGGCGTGGGAACTGAGCTCGCGGCTAGGCAACTACGAGACAGAGGCTTGCAGACAACACCACTGGAGCGTGAGGAATGGAATCGCCGCGGTTGGGCGATGGGATGGTGGGCTATGCGCGGGGCCTTTTACGATAACGTCACAAAGGGTCTTGTTGGCGGCGTACGGAGCCGCATGCCAGGGCTGTTGGCTGGTATTATTGAGGACTACGAATACCTGTGGGAGAATTACTACTTTAGTACGAGCGCATAATGGAGGGGACATGGCAAGGCGTGATGGTTGTACATATTCTTTAGCACTTTTCTTTAGTTGTATTACCGTCCTGGAAATGTACGAATGTAACGAGGTTGTTAATTGAGGCCGTTTGGGCTCTGGTCGTGTTTGGGTGAATACCTGAGAGATCGTCGGCGGCAAGACAGTTCCAAGAGGCCAGGCTAATATGCCCCTGAGCCGTACCAAACAAGCCGGCACTGCCAAAATGCGGCACCTTGGCACGTCCTGAACAAAATAGCTGACACTGCAAAGTGGGAATATGACATTGGAAGATGATTAAAAGGCCATGAAAGATAGTTAAAAGGCTTAAAGAAATATCGAGAATACCTTAGAAAATACTTTTTAGGTATTAAAAGATAGTAATAAGCCCTTTAATAATAATACACAGGCCTTTTCTACTATATTGTAGGTGTGATCCCGGCTTGTAGTACCAATTATTTTGTCCACGGCGTGCTTGGCAGCCAGCAAGGACTTGAACAAGATACCTACGACACGGTAGTTCGTTCTGTTTGTCGGAATTGGCTTGTCTTGCCAGACTTTCATATTAATAAGAAGCTGTCCGTCTGTCAATTTCGGCGGTTGTCAGTCTGTCAATTTCTTCTGGCGGGTCACACGCCCATCATGTATACACAAATATCAACCTTTGCTGCCTTGCAACTCCTTCTCGCCAATCAAGGGGCTCTCGCAAGCCTAGAACCTGTCCCTCCCACATCTCAATCATGCCCCAACAACAGCCACCTTAGTCCCCTCAACCACCTGCGATCCTGCCCGCCGCTTGTGGACGATGAAACCGCCATCCTAACCAACAGCTGGTACCCTTGGTCCATCCCACCTACCTGCTTTCTTCCCAAGAAACAGCAAAAAAAGAGAACCCAAGTAAAAGCTCCAAAGCTATGCACCTTCACGACCCTCAACACCTGGGCCGGCACGCCACTGAGTATCATCACCACCCCAGAAACAGCCGCTGACATCGCGTCGTTCATTCACTCTCCATATATCTCCTGGTTGGAGAATGACCGTGGCGGTCTGCCTTTCAAGCCCACTCATTACCCCAAGAACCCCTACAAAGTGGAAAAGCTTCCGAACAAGGGGTACGGCGTTGTCGCCACGGAGCACATTAAGAAGGACACTATCTTGATGGTCCAGCCCCCGGTCATGTTACAGCTTTTGGAGAGCGCTGAGCAGAACGACAAATGGGAGACGAGGGATGTGTTGAGGCTCCTGCAGAGGGCTGGCAACCAACTGCCGAAGAAGCAGCAGAGGGAGGTGATGGGGCTGGCCTCGCAGGGAAAGGGTTATGTCCTCGACGACATCATGAAGACGAACACGTTTGACGTGACGGTTGGGGTGTTGGAGGGTTCGACGGGGCAGATGGGATGGGGGAGTCACTCGGGATTGTATCCTGAGATTGCGGTTAGTTTTCTTTTATTACCTAAGGTAGGTAGTTGTGATGACGGGGCTGTACTGACATGTGAACAGAGAATCAATCATGCTTGCAAGCCAAAGTACGCAGTCCCTGGCTCCGAAGGGAGATGGATAACTGACTTGAATAGTTGCTTCACCCGCTACTCCCCTTCGACCTTCATCATGGAGGTTGTAGCCTACAAAGACATCTCCCCCGGCGAGGAGCTTTCCATCTCTTGTATGCCACCCTCTCTTCCATCTCATTATCAGTTGCCGCTAACACCTCTAGACGCCCCCTTGAATATCCTCTCAACCGACCGCTCCGAGCTTCTCAAATGGTGGGGCTTCACATGCACCTGCGCTCTGTGCCAGAATCCCACCGCCATCAAAAAGTCGGACAAACAGCGTAACCGGATTCAGGCCCTGCTAGAGGAGTTCGACACGCCGTCCAAACTGACAGAACCAAAGATTGCCGAAATTGAAGAACTGGTAAGGGAGGAAGGGATGGAAGGACAGATGGGCGATTTGTATAATATCATTGGCAATGTCTATGCCCAAAGGGGAGAGATGAAGAAGGCCAAGGAGTACGGGAAGAAGGGGGTTGTGTGGTTAAGTTGGTATGCGGGAGGAGATAGCGAGAGAATTTCCATTGCGAAGGCGTTTGTGGAGAGGCTGGAAGATTTCGAGAGGGGAGCGAGGGACTGGAGGCCGTGAGGTGATGGGATCGAAAGTGTAATACCTAGGTATGGATCTTAGCATTCAGCTGGTTACCTACCTACCTTATTTTCTGACGCATTGAACCTACCTTACCTTATATAGCCTATAAACAGGTCCTTTTAAAAGCTTATAAACTCCCTTCCCAAGCTTATTAACCCCCTTCAAAAGGCTATTAGATATCTTTACTATCTACCTATCAACTATCTTTGAAAACCTACTGACTATCTTTGAAGGCCTATTAATTATCCTTGAAGGCCTATTAACTATCTTTGATGGCCTGTTGACGATCTTTGAAGGCCTACTGACTATCTTTGAAACCCTATTGACTATTGTTAAAGAGGTGGTGACACTATAATCAGAGATTAAGGGAGAATTGCGCCTAAAATAGGTGTTTTCTCAAATCACGAGTCGAGCCAGTGATGATCATCATGTCTTGACATCTTGGCTATCCACCCAGTTTCCATGTAGCCCTTGCCTCAATCACACAGGCAGCAGAATTGCCGCTTTGACTCGAGTAAAACCCTTTGTGTCCAGCAAATGCAACTCGCTTGACATCGTGGCATAGTTGTTCATCTCCGCCACTGCGACGGGGGATAAACACCGGCTCCTGGACCATGTGCGTTCGTCCCGGGAAATAAACCTCGACGTTCCTGGTCTCAAGATCAAGATGGCCCAGCGAGTTGTACAAAGGATACCCGCCTCCAAGCTGATGAGCAATCGCTGGAAAGTCTGTGCCGAGCGCCGTGTTCAGCATGTCATAGAAGCAGTGCCGGTACGGTTTAGTAGCGAAGCGGTCATGAATCCGATAGAACTCTGAGTTGTCCTCTTGGAGCACTTCTGGGTCGGCAAGATTGAGATCGGAGGATTTCGGATTAATCACGAACCGCTTCAACTGGGAGACAATTGAGCTTGGCTCTGGAGCATTCCCTTGCGCATCTGGCCACCAGAAAAACACATTCTTGTCACTGAGCGAAATGTCAAGCACGAGGTTTCCTGCAGTGTCCTCGAATGCGTTGCTGACGTGCCCGGGAAACATGTTGCGATATTGGAACCACTGGTACGTCTATCAGCCTCCAGGTGTGGAAATGTGGGCCAGGTCTGGGTCCGGGAGCTCTCTGGAGCCCCGGGGCCCACACCACCGAAACTGGTATCGCCTCCTAGAACTTACGATGGCAAAGGTGTGGGTTTTAAGTTAGGATATAGATTCTTGGGTTCGTTTGAGTATATCTCCGGCTTCGGCCTTTGGCCTTACTTAATTGTATATATATATTGGCTTTCCTACGCTCGTTTGAATAGTCTTTCTTTTGTTCGATAGATCAATCAATACGTCAAATGCAACTGTTGGGTTCCTTGAACTTTCACACCAGGCGTATTTCAATAGTACCTACCTAGCTTTGTTTTTCAACGGATATTAACATGTTCGTAGTTCGCTAAGTCTCACGTATGGATGACCACCGTAAATGCCACTGAAACACATCAATCTAGAACCAGGCGCCCAAATCGCGTTCAGCAACGTCTCTAGCAGTGTATCAAGAGCAAGTATCGCATATATCGATGCTCTAATGTGAGAGCTCTGCCCTTCCCCCTTATTGGGCCCCTATCTGACAGGATACCCAGGTCAGTGACCCATCTAATGGATGACATCCTCGAGCGCCTCTATGACAACAACTTGGGTTCTAGCTCGAGCCAGGAGCCAAGTCATATTCTTAAACAGACGACCAAACTCTCTTTCAGATTAGCCCAGTAGCAAGATACCCTCCCAGTGAACTTAAAGATCATAACCTGTCAGAATTTATCGATACCGTCGCACCGCCGATGCTGGAGTCGACTCACCTACGAGTGCTCCTCTCCCTGCGTTACCTTGGAATAAAGATATTAGCGCTAAGGCCAGTCCTTATTTTGTTCATTGATTCAATACCTTCAGATACATCTACACAAGGACACACCTCTCGATGGCTTTACAATTGCGGGGCATCGACTCTTTCCGATCTGGTCAGGGCAGTAGGAGATGTGCTTCACATCAGCAGGGCACTTCTCAGGGCTTCCGAAACAAGCAACCAGAATCCAGACCTTTGAACCAAAAATCCAGACCACTGCCATCTTCCATTTTGGGAACCGATACCAATATTGGTGGTCTGGCCCTCTGAAGCTCTCGCGAGCTTCAGGGCCTAGACGAGCCCACTTTTCCACAGAACTGACCTGTTCCCTTCAGCATTCAGCGCGTCTCTGGCTCTTCTCGGTGTCCTTGCTATTGAGAAGATGTCAAGCGACAACACCACCGTCCTCACCGCGATCTCGGCTACAGAATTGAAGAAGATGATGGATACTGCAAAGGAAATCTTGCACGGATTGGACGGAGGGAATGAAACCATTACTCGTTGCCGAGACGCGCTTTCCCAGATGCTCAAGGCAGTGGATAGCAGCGGGCAGGCTGGAACAAGCGAGATTGTGGGATTTTCGCCATCGAGTGCGTGAGCGATACAGCTTATGAATTCAGGGCTTTTTTAGCTCAGAGCTGACCATGGGGGTTGGGCCTGATATGTTTGGGCCGGGGTTTGACTATGATGGAGGCGTTTTTAAAGGAATTTGAATACATCTCCGGTATTGAGCCTCTCTTAAACATTGGGGTTTTCTGAGGACGTCATTTGGCTGATTCCCACTCTTTCCTCTGGAAGCATCAGGTAAGGACATCAAAAAGTGGGCCTGTGACTGTTGATTCCTATAGAGCAAGCATGGAAGGAGCGACCAGCGAATGGTGAGCTGGCAGCATTTTTATCGATCGGCGCAGGCAGGTGCTTTGGCACTCTAATTTCTGGATTTTAGTAGAGGCAAATTTACCCTCTTTCATCTTCATCGACCTTTTCCTTTCCCTTTCCCTTTCTCGCCACCTTGTCACCGGAGCTTGTCAAAATGGACCCCTTTGGATTGATGGAAGTTTTCAAGCCCATGTGCGAATGTGACATCATCCCAACAGGGCGTCGCAAGATTGGGGAGAGCGTAAGTGCTATTTGCAAGTCGCACCTTATCATCCATTCGCTAATCAACTTCAGGACTTTTCGAGAATGAGGTGGCCCTCGAATTCGTCGATTTTGTTGGCACGAACCTCGATGGATTTCTGCCAGGAGCCGAGAAACTGGATTTCCTATCCATGTTCAGTCGATCTGATGCTCATCGTCCTGCTGAATTCTACCAAGGTCGGGCTAGGCCTGTCAAACGCTTCAACCCTTCAACTCAAGACTTCTCAACATACGTTTCCTCTGTGCGTTCAAAGCTTGATGATGGTATTGCTGATAAGCTTATTGGATCCACTCATCTCAAGCCCAACGAAGGCTTCGTCACTGCTGTTATCTATCATCGAAACATCATGCTCGGTGCGATTTTCTTGCGAACCGGCGCAAAGATCAAGCATGAAGACCTGCAGTTCCGTCGTCGAATGGTCCACGAAGCCCGGTTGTATAACGGCGGATGTGCCGATAGGGGCTTTTTTCCACCCCGCTAAAACACAGTTTCTTGCGGCACTGGACCACTATGTTCCAGGTGTTCCCCGAGACTTTGATTGCCCCAGGTATGTTCATCTTCCTGCTGTTCACTGATCAACAGCACTGACTCATTACCCGCAGCTGCTTCACGTGTGGCCAGATCAAGCTTGACATTGGGAAGGATTTGCTTCGATGCGCACGTTGCCATCGAGCGCGTTACTGCGACACGGTATGATCATCAATTCCTAGGTCTATGCTTTTGCTAACCAAGCTTCTTTTTATACGCAGACCTGTCAAGCCAAAGACTGGAACCGCCACAAGAAAACCTGTGGCAAGCCACAAGCCTAATGAACAGATAACGCATGAAATCATTGCGTTCATCAGGAGAAGCTTTAGCGGCAAGGAGATTTTGATGATAAATTGGGCACCATGTACCGCCTGAATCTGATGATTCATCAAGCCCCGGACTGGCCCTCTTTCATGTTCTGGCAGAAGCCAATATTATCCTGGCATCTGAGCACTTTTCGGATCTTCGGGTAGCTAAGATAGTGAAGTACTCTTAGTTCAGGGAGTGAATTTAATTTACGTCCCTTGATCTGCGTCTATATTATGAAGACCGCGGGGTCTTTGGACCCTGTGGATCGTTGACCAAAGACCGCACCAATCACCACCTCAATTACCACTCCCAACTTCCTCCTACCAAACACAACCCCATACATCAAACCCATGTAAAAAGGACTCTTGCCCAGAAATCAACACACCTACTTGCTTTTGTGGCCTCTTCATTGACACTTGACATAGCACGGCACAAAGTTGAACTGAGGCCAAAAGGTGGTGAATTAGTCAGGCAAGTAGCCAAGCAGCCACCAGCCGGAGCGAGGAAAAGGATGTGGGCTTGGAAGAAGCCTGGACCAGAGAGTAGGCTCACACAACATACACCCCCAAGCTCACAGACTGACTGAGGTTCTCACTGAATACCTATCCGAATTCCTCCATGTGCCTCCTGCGAGAGCGAACAAGAAATATCCGGCCAGAATTAGTTTTTTGCGGACTTTATGAAGGATGCTAACGCAATGTTCGTAAAGAACTCATCACGAGCCCGTGGATCCATCTTGTCCATGTCGAGTTTAAATCGGGGCCACCCGCGGATGTCAATGCCGCAAGTCGGCCTGTGGCGCTGCCAATCCAGCTTCTGGCAGTCCTAGATACATGGGAAGGCAACAGCCCGGTTAGCACTGTATACTCCTAACAACCCTAACCCTACCTTTTCGCAATACCAGGCTCCGATCGAGTGCTTACAACCAGAGCACTGAACCAGGCTCCTCCCAATGTCATCTTTGATCTTCCCGCAGGAAAAGCAAGAGGGTACCCTGAACCGCCGACGAATGCCTGGTCTGTAATGCTCCAGTGCCGCGAGAAACTGTCTTCTCCCAGGCTCACAAAGGCCGTGTTCGTAACCGGGGTCGGAGAAGTGGCTATGGCACGGCGACTCGAGCGCGATCTTGCGAAGGTACTTCAAATTGTCTGGCTTAATCCACCAGCCGTCCTCCATCATGCACGCGGCGAGAATGATGCCGTGATACTTGGGCTTACGCCAGCGGTCCGGCATGAAGCCTTGGGTACTGGCCAACTCGAGGAGCTTGCCGAATCGGGTGTCGCGATTGTCACCAAACTCGAAATCGTTGTGGGCCAGTCGCTCATCAGCTACCCATTGCTTGAACCTGGCGTTCCAGTCGTGTGACTCGTCGGTCATGAACTCTAGATCAGCCTTTTCGATCACGGTTTTGATATCGAAGTCATCTTGGCCGTACTCCAAAGCAATGGCGCCGAGGGCGAACTGGGAGGTGTACCACAGCATGATGTCAAAGTCGGACCTGGGCAGTGCTGAGATTGGGCAGTCAGTAACTGCGGAGAACTGGAAAATATTGCGGCAAGAGACCTACTTTCTCCAAATCGTGTCAGCAACACGGGAACCTTTGCAGGAACCGTCATCTTGGCCGGAGTTCAATGATCGAGATGGATGGTAGGGGTTCAGATAGTTGAGTTAGGGAGAAAGAGAGAGAAGGGTGAAGGAGCAGTTCTCAAATTCGCAAGGGAATTTTGGTGGAGGTTGGCAAACATTAAACCGGTGATTTACAAAGGACCCACAATGTGAATCCAGGCATCACAGACTCAAGACGCGTACAAAAGACAGAGCCTGGAAAGGAAAGCCTCCAACAAAGTCTGCAGCGCACTCTTGTTTGTTGTCTTCTGAGGTCGCTTACCTAATGAAGATCTCATCCCTGAATTCATCAGCAGACATCACTCGCCATGCTCTAAATAGGTGGTCGATGCATCTATCTTTAAAGGCCTATTAACTATATTTAGAGCCTGTTGATTGTTTTGGAGGCTCAGTAACTATCTTTGGACGTCTATTAGCTATCTTAAGAGACATGTTAACTATCTTTAGAGGCCTGTTAGCAATCTTTAGAGGCCTATTGACATTCTTTGGAGGCCTATGCACTGTTATAGGGTTCGTTGAGAGACTATGTACACTGTCGTTCTCTTAATTATAGCTGTTCTTACTAGGCGTATGAGTTCCCTCATAGACACCATAATAGGATGATTATGTTTATAGACAGGTATTCAGTGAGAACCTCAGTCAGTCTGTGAGCTTGGGGGTGTATGTTGTGTGAGCCTACTCTCTGGTCCAGGCTTCTTCCAAGCCCACATCCTTTTCCTCGCTCCGGCTGGTGGCTGCTTGGCTACTTGCCTGACTAATTCACCACCTTTTGGCCTCAGTTCCAGTCCCAAGCTCGGTTCAGTGTGCTCGCATCATTCAGGAGCCAGAACAGCCATATCAAGATGCTGCTTCGGGCTCCTTCCTGGTATTTTCCGTTCCCATGATGTGCCCGACGGAGAATTCTCGGTCTTAAGAGGTACGTAGATTGTGAGGTCTGATTGGTCAATGGCTTACCTCTGTTCCGATTCGTGGTCAGTATTTGGCAAAGATTGGTGGAAACAGAAAGAGGAGGGTGAGGGGAAGGGAAAGGAGCCCTGAGTGCATTTGGAGAAAGCTGGTGCCGGCTGTGTGTAGGTATCTACCTAGGTGGACAAGGTGACCTAGACATTGCAACATCTGCCGGCTCTCGGGTTTAAGCCCACGCCTCGTGAGGGTAAATCGCCATGCTTTCGGCAAGCCAAGCTGCCAATCTACCCCTCCCATGTGTGCAATATTACGACCTTTGTGTGTGGTAAAGGGAGTATGGCGTCCTACCCTATTGGCAGCTGACCTCGTAGCTCAGGGGTGCCATCATAATACGGCTTCAGTGGTGAGTTGTTGCTTAGCCACGTACATCTTGGACTCGGTATCTTGCTTGTTGGCGGAACACGGAAGTCTTGGCTCTGTGGATATAACACGGATGGCAATTGAAACTGGGCAGGTGACCTTTCTTCGATGGCCGAGAAGTGGTACATCTGTAACATTAGAGTCGATATCCTTGAGCCAAGTCGTAGTCTACCACACCTCTTCGATAGTCTGTCCAGACAGCCCTGCCGATACTGTCTCCGCACGACCAAAATACATCATCCCGTACTAACAACCGAAATTTCAACGTACAAGAACAATTAACGTACCGTATAAAGTCGAGGCAGCATACACAACCCATATTCGTGGCTATCACTTCGGGTGTTGGCTTGTCAATTGAGATGCCCGCTTTCTTGATTGTCCGCAGCGTGCTGCATGCATGCAGATTGATGTTGTGAAACAACGGGGAATTTGTCCTGTAAGTGTTTCCACTTCCCACCTATCCCTTCATCGATTTTTTTTGGCTCAGGGAGGTCCAGAGACGGAGTGGTGTCGGGTTCTTCGTCGTTTACCTGTGGTGAGTAACCCCAACCCAGTGTGGAGCACTTGATCTGGTGGCGTTTGGAGCTGCGCTAATGTACGACAAGCGTTCCGGGGAACGTTTGGACGTGGAGAAGTGGATCAAATGTCAGCGTGGTCAAGCTCCATTTCCATGCTTCCATGCTGATCAGTATGGCAAGTACCGGCGCGGTGCCCGACCTCACTCAATTGCAGCCCACAGGCAATACATCGGATAAAATACGACCGGTCAAGGGAGACGATGGAGGGTAGACCGTCCGTCCCATGACATCTCCCACTTGGAGGAAACACCGGGGTCCAGTTATATGTACCGACGTTTCACAGCTTCTGATAAAGCATCATGTCGGTTTATCTGCAAACGGGATCTTTGGATAGAATGCTGGATCTTTAAATTAAGCCCGGCCGGGCCCTCTTCACGGCCGGCCATAGCCCATCGCGCAGAAGCAAAGTGACCTCGGAAAACCGGAGTGCGAGTTGGCGGTACGGGTTGTCTGTTGAACATTAATACCCCTTCAAGATAGCAGCTTGACTATGCAGCTTGAAAGAGGGCGGGCTCCAATCACATTCGCTGGATTATCCCAGTATGCATCGCTGTCAACATCAAGCCTCCTTTCACCCAGGCCGGCAGAGACACTGTAACCTGTCGTCCCATGAATATCATCTCCTGGGTGAGGGGTTCCCAATAATGATATGCATCCAAGCAGGCCAAGTGTCAGCAGGATCCGGCCGTGGACAAGGAGTGCGCATGTCGACGTACGCTCGACCCCAAGGCATTGACCACTCAGGCATGCAGGATCGGGGATCAGGATACGAAGAAGAGGGGAAGATGCAGTCTCCGAGCGTCGTGATAGTCAAAGGGGTTCAAGGAAAGCGGGGGTCGGTCGGCAGGTGGCCAAGTTGCGGTTCTGCTCGGGCTGAATATAAGAAATGATCATTTTCTCCCGTTTTGTGTTATTCTCGAGAGTCAATCGAGCATCTCAGTCTCCCAAGACTTGGATCCAGATTCTGTGATTCGAAACTGGAACCATCAACATGTCGCCTCTACCTGAGGAATTTGATATCATCGTCTGTGGTGGTGGCAGCTGCGGCTGTGTGGTGGCCGGGAGGTGAGAGCATTCCCATCAAGGATGTCAGAGACCACAATGTGATGGCTAATTGTCTCTCCTAGGTTGGCGAACCTGGATCACAACCTCAAGGTATTGTTGATTGAGGCAGGGGAGAACAATCTTAACAACCCGTGGGTGTTCCGACCAGGGATCTTCCCACGGAACATGAAGCTTGACTCCAAGACAGCAACCTTCTATGAGTCCAATCCTTCACCAGCGCTCTCCGGTAGAGGTGCCATTGTTCCAGCAGCCAACGTTTTAGGAGGCGGAAGCTCGATCAACTTCATGGTATGTTTTTCGAGACAGCCATGTGGCACCTTTACTGACTTTTGATAGATGTACACGAGAGCATCTGCTTCAGACTATGATGACTTCCAGGCCAAAGGATGGACAACTGAAGAGCTCCTTCCTTTTATGAAGAAGTTCGAGACTTACCAGCGTGCATCTCACAACAGGGAGACCCACGGTTTTGAGGGACCAATCAAGGTCTCTTTCGGAAACTACCAGTATCCGATCAAGGACGACTTCCTTCGGGCCGCCGAGTCCCAAGGCATCCCCATCGTTGACGACCTCCAAGATCTGAAGACTGGTCATGGTGCTGAGCAGTGGCTCAAGTGGATCAACCGTGATGTAAGTTTGCCATCAGCAGCAGCGGTTTGATATTTGTGTTCATGACTGACAAGGCAATCCCTGCAGACCGGCCGCCGAAGCGATGCGGCTCACGCGTACATCCATGCCACCCGTGCGGTGCATTCCAACCTATATCTTGCATGTAATACGAAAGTGGACAAAGTCATCATTGAGAATGGCAGGGCTGTCGCGGTCCAGACCGTCCCTACAAAGCCGATGGGCAATGTACCTACGCACCTGCCTTAATCTGTCATCCACCTCAAAGCTGACCTCCTCGTAGAATCCAGGCACTCGCATCTTCCGTGCGCGCAAGCAAATCGTCGTGTCAGGGGGTACCATGAGCTCGCCCTTGATTCTCCAGCGCTCTGGAATTGGTGACCCTGCGAAGCTCCGCGCCGCTGGAGTGAAGCCTATCGTTGATCTTCCTGGTGTCGGTCTGAACTTTCAAGATCATTACCTAACGTTCAGTCTCTACCGAGCTAAGCCTGGTGTTGAGAGCTTTGACGATTTTGCCCGTGGTGATCCTGAAACCCAGAAGCGTATGTTTGTCCTCAAATCGTTGAACGGCGGTCAAAAGGAATACTGACATGGGCATAGGCGTCTTTGAGGAATGGAACCTCAAGGGGACCGGCCCTTTGGCTACCAACGGCATCGAAGCTGGTGTCAAGATTCGCCCGACGAAGGAGGAACTGAAGGAGTTTGAGTCGTGGCCAACGCCGGACTTCAAGGAGGGATGGGATTCGTACTTCAAGAACAAGCCGGACAAGCCTCTTATGCATTATTCAGTCATTTCTGGTTTTTTCGGCGATCATATGCTCATCCCGCCCGGCCGTTACTTCACAATGTGAGTCCCACAGTTTGACAACCGAGTATTGTTTCTCTGACACATATTTGTATTCAGGTTCCATTTTCTTGAATATCCATTTTCGAGAGGCAAAACACATATCACATCTCCGGACCCGTACGCTGTTCCGGACTTTGATGCCGGGTTTATGAGTGATCCTCGGGATATGGTGCCTATGGTCTGGGGTTACATCAAGGTAGGTTGACATGATGAATGTTGTTTCTTTGCCAACCCCTTTTTTTCTAAACCATCCCCTCTTACTTCCTTTCAGCCTATTCTTGCTGCCGCCCAGTTCAGGTACCTCACTATTTACGTGGCCGAGAAGTATTATTTTAGGATTGAGAGGCACGGGTAATATCTTGACAGATTAGGCTGACTTGGTACCTATTACCAACCATGCAGTCTCGTGAGACGGCCCGACGAATGGATGCCTACGCAGGGGAGTGCCAGAACTTGCATCCCTTCTTCGATTTTGATTCGGAAGCTCGCGCCCATGATCTCAATCTTGCTGGTAAGTCCAAACTCGAAGAAGTCGTCCTAAACAATGGAAAACCTGACACAACATCCTAGACACAAACGCCTATGCTCTTCCTGGAAACGTCACAGCTGGTATTCAGCACGGCAGCTGGAGTGTCCCTCTTCCTGAGCCCGATGACAAGTTGACGCCAGAAAACATCAAGCGTATTGTTTCAAGCAATCGCAAGGACAAGAGAAAGGAACTCAAGTATACCAAGAAGGACATCCAAGCCATCGAAGAATGGGTCAAACGGCACGTGGAGACCACCTGGCACTGTCTTGGAACATGCTCCATGGCGCCCAGGGAGGGAAACAGCATCGTCAAGCACGGAGTCCTCGACGAGCGCCTCAACGTTCACGGCGTCAAGGGTCTCAAGGTGGCAGACCTCTCCATTTGCCCCGATAACGTTGGCTGTAACACATTCTCAACTGCTCTTACTATTGGGGAAAAGGCAGCGGCTCTCGTCGCTGAAGATCTGGGATATTCAGGTGAGGCTCTCGAGATGCGGGTTCCCGACTACCACGCACCCGGCGAAAACCGGCTTTCCGGCCGCCTTTGAACAGCGCACTGTAAGCAGGGTGAAAGGAGACAGAGATGATGTGAAAGGAAAGGCAATTGAAACGCTGGGGAAGAAGGAAAGGAAGGAAGGGTGGTTAGGGGGGATTGGGGGACGGATGTTGACAAATGTGGGTCCGGGTTGCCGGGGCAATTATCGGCGCTGGATATGCACCATGGACGCTCCTTTGGTTCTTTTTCAGTTTTGACTTGAAATTTGTAGCGTTGACCAACCCAGGGAGGGATATTTCAGTTGCGGTTTGGAATTTCTATATTGCAGTTCCCAGTCACGAGTCCAATTAACAGTGATATTATAAACATTTCTCCTAAATGCCCCACTTTAGTTAACGGCTAACGATTTACTAGCGGTCTAATATTAACTACATCTTAATATACCAAAAAAATATAGTAATAAAGATAAGCGATTATTTTACATTTATTTTTATTAATATAGCGTTCAAGAGCTATACAAAATAGCCTCCGAGCTAAGCTACCGTTTAGCTATACGCAAACGTTAAAAGCGCTACGATATTCGTTTAGAAATAAACTAGCTACTAGTTGTAATATAATATACGATAAACCTAACTTTAAACTCTAAAAGAGATTTCCAGCTATTAAAGGAGCGTAAATATTTATCTATAAAAAATTACAGGAAAGAAATTGTATATTATTATAGGGATATTTTCCCGGGGAAATAGATAGTAAAAAGATAATAGCTATATTAGTTTCTCGAATAGGCTTAAAATTAGTCGAAATACCTTAAAGGATAGTTAATAAGACTTCTATAATAGTATTAAGCCTTTCTAAGATAGTCTAAAGGCCTTTTAAGATTATTATAATACCTTTAAATTTCGTTTAAAGGTTTAAAAAGATAGTAAGAAGGTATTTAATAATATATAAAAGTTTTTAATAATAATCGAAAGGCTTTAAATATTTTTAGTAGGCCTTTTAAAAATACTAAATATATTAGGAAATAGTTAATATACTAAAGAGATAGCTAAAGGCCTATTTTCTTATATACTTCGGTAGAATGTCTTAAGGTATATAGGTAGTAAGTATACTTCGAAGATATAACGGTAAAAGGTCTTTCTTTATAATCTTAAATACAATATTACCTTTTATAAGTTATTAATAGTATTATCGATAGATCCGATATTATAGGTATATTACTATAGATAAGTTGCAGTAGAATATAATCGAAAGAGTATTTATACCCTAAACCTCGATATATTATCGTCCTACATTCACCTCTGCGCTAGCTTTTATTATATATATAAGAGTTTATTGTAGATAGTTTAAAGCGAGTTTAAAAATATACAGCGAGCAAAAAGAAACTCCAGTCAACATTTCTTACAAAGAATGAACATAAGCGTCCTTACTCCTTATAATCATTGCCCTCCTCCAACCCATTATGCTCAGATCCTTCTCCCTCATGTCTAACCATTGCCATCTCCTCATTACCATCTTCCTCAACCTCGCCGAGAATCTTGCCGGGTTTATAAATATAATAATCCCCCATAGTTCCCATCTGCACCATCTCAGGCGTCTCATCCTCAGTCTACTCAGCCGCCATCTCATCATCCTCCTCTATCTCAGTATCCGTTTTCTCTGTTTTCTAAAGATACTACTAAGCGCGGTTCTCGCAAGAAGCATTAAGTGGGATGAGTTGGACGAGTAAGGTATGCTTAGAGGGGGGGAGATGTAGCGAGGCGGTGCTTAGGAATATGCTCCTCAACATCGTTGACAGCCGCCAAATGTATCGTTCGCAGCCGCTGAGCACATCGATTGCAGTCGCGTAGCGTATCGTTAGCAAACGCGAAGTATATCGCTGGCAGCCGCGTCTGAAGTTGCGGAAGATACGGCCGGCGAGATTGTAATGCCTGGCCCATGGAATCGGCTGATCCCTGCATGACAGTGCAGCCGTAGTTATGTTGCACGAAATTCTAGACCCCAATGTTAGTTTCTAGACAGGAATGTTGGTAAGAGCTGCGTACCTGAATGCTAGGGCGTGCCATGATGTCTGCTGTCTGTCCGAACACTGCCTTTGATGTCTGGTGGTGTCCTGTCCTTCCTTGGACGAGAGAACAGATGCAAAACTCTGCTTAAGAACCACTTCCATCAGTCCCGTCACCCCGCCTAGAAGTTAGGCAACACTGATTAGCGTGGCTCCAGCGCGGGTGCTGGGCGGGGTTCTGCCATGTCGGGAGGGGAGGAGCCATGTCGGGAGGGAAGGAGCCATTACCAACACATGCTCCATCAAAGTAGCAGACCTCTCCATTTGCCCCGAGAACGTCTCGGCGAACAGATTCTCAACTGCTCTTGCTATTTGGGAAAAGGCAGCCGTTCTCGTCGCCGAATATCTGGGATACTCAGGTGAGGCTCTCGAGACGCGGGTTCCCGACTACCACGTAACTGGGCTCCAATGATTAAGGTTCCTTCGCAGTTCGCTATCAGCTATTCTTAATGACTTTCAGGGCGAAGTTGCCGATGAGATGGGTATACTTCTGGTACTTTCACTCTGTACCTAGCCGCTTCAAGTTGCTCACCAATCTGAATGAACGCATGAGGTGCCTTTCGTGACGTGGTGGAAGGCCTCGAGTTTGAAGTCACTCCTCCAGCCGCTTAACATAATTTTAACTACCTGGGTACCTACGGAGAACGTCCGCATGCTGAACCAATAAGCTATCTAGCATCTCGTCGTCTACTTATGCACGTATCTAATTACCAGGTCATGCAATTCGCAGTTAACTCTAGCCATGTCTGTGCACCATGTGTATTTACTTTGAATAGGTTAACGACAGCTTCACTCAACTCACTGGTCGACATACTTCAGCCTCGTGATTTGTACCTCATATCCATTCGGTATTATCAGGATCATCAAGCAGCTCATCATCTGGGTACCCGGATGAGGCAGCAGGACAGGGTGCTGCCTCCGCGAACCCTTGATTTATTGGGAAGAATGATCAAGAACACCAAACGAAGACCAGGCGCCAGACCGGAGTATCCTCTGAAGACAAATCCGATAAACGAGCAGCGTCATTATGTACCTGAGGCTAGCAGTTTTTGGAATAAGATGAAAGGGCGAAAGATGCCGAAGGAAGAACAATTGCGTCAATTATAAGAGCCTTTGCCATCTTCCCGGCGCACCCCGGTGGTGAACATGAAAACTCTTTCCAATTTTTGGCGACCACCGAGTTTCTCGTCAGGCGATTGGCCGAAGTCCAGTTCCTTAACAATAGTGAATGGAACGTTTGTAAGAGCGAAGTGGGTCGTTTGGTCGTCACTGACGATAGCTTTGGATTCTGGCGGCGTGGATGTAAACAAGTGGGTGCCCCGCTTACTCGTCGGGTCTTCAAAAACGACGACCCACGGCTTCGAGTAGTTGGAGGGCTGTGACCTTTGCACCCTCAACTTCCGAGCAAAACAACGTGTATTACTCCAATGCCCATCACCTTTCTTCAGGGCCTTGGAGGTCCCGACTTCAACAAAAACACAATCGCGGACTAGCATAGAAGCGTGTGAATCGATTTTTAATCGAAATGACTTTATTCATTACTATCAGACCTCGACTTTTGCCGATAAGCCTTCAATCACACCGCAAAACCACGCCGACAAGCCTTCAATCACTCCGCAAAACCACTCCGCAAAACCACCTTCAAAGATCACATCATCTGACATCTGTTGGTATGCGTCTCTGCGCTGGCTCTGATCATCTAGACGATGACCAGGTTCCCAGGCGGCACCACGTGGAGGTGCAGAGTCCGACTTCGCCGCCCTTTTCGGGGTTTTAAGCCCAGGGTTTTAAACCATTTCATTTTTTTCTGGGTTTTTTTCTTGTTGACAATCCAAAAGTCTGTGAGAACCTTCAGTTGCTAACAAAAACACCCAGGCTGCACCTCGGGAAAACACTGCCGACCCTTGACAAAAGTCAGGATGACGAGTTCCGAAACCACAGTTGGAAAACACTGCCGACCCTTTTCAGGATGACGAATTCCAATGAAAGACACTGCCGACCCTACAAGAGGATGACGAATTCCAAGAAACCAAATGGAAAACACTGCCGACCCTACAAGAGGATGACGAGTTCCAAGAAACCAAGTGGAAAACACTGCCGACCCTACAAGAGGATGACGAGTTCCAAGAAACCAAGTGGAAAACACTGCCGACCCTTTTCAGGATGACGAGTTCCAAGTCAGCGAAATGGGGAAGAGGAAGACGATGACTTATGCTGTCTTCTTCGCCTGCTTTTCCTTCGCCTCCTTTTTCTCCTTCGCCTTTTTATCGCGATACCTCTTTCTTGCGGCCTTAGCGAGAACAGCCTCATGAGCCTTTTGAGCTGCTGGCATATTCGCTCGCCGCTCGCGGTCGTAGACTCGCCTGCGGTCCCTGATTTCATCCCTGTCCGCCTGTGACAGCGATGCAATCCTCTTGCTTCTCAGGAGATTGTTGTGCTGGCGTTGTGCATCGCTCTTGTTCGCGTACCGTATACGTTCCTTAAGTCGTACAGCCTCGCGCTTCTCTTCACTCCAGTTCTTTTTCGCCTTGGCGTTGTGGGCTTTACGTTCAACTGGTGTCAAGGCAGCGTACTTCCTCCGCGAATTCTCACGATATCGAGTCTTTTTTGCATTGTGTACGCAGGCAGGACAGAGAGAGGCGCCTTCTGTGCCTCTCCACTTCTTGCCTTTCCGCTTGGGACCCTTCTCATCGGCGGGACGCGGGATTTTGCAAGTGCCGCAGACATCGGGGTTCGTCTTGGCCCAATCGCTATGTGAAATCCATGTACTAGAATCGTGTGGGTAGCTAGCGAAAAGCGGCCACGACGCATTCCGCCCACAGTACTGAAAATCTGGCAGGTGATGATCCTTGACTGTCTCCATGACATGCTGGCGAGCATCGGAAATTGTCGTCATCACTACTTCATGGTGGGCACGGAACTTGTCATCGGTTTTGGCTCTGCCGGGCGGCTGCACCAAGTTGAGGAACTCCATGAGAACCGCCTCCACAAAGACAACGGTAGGCTCTCCACCAACCCTCATCTCGGAGAGAGCTAACACCCGAAAATTCGGGGTTACATCCTTTCGGCAGATCAGGGCATAGTGTCGAGACTTCTGGCGATCGGGAACCGACGAGTAGTCCTTTCTACTAGCCGTGAGATGTCCCTGAACTCTTCCATTCATCCCTTGGCCGTGGTATGCTACGCTAGCAACTGAAGAGCCAACGTATAGGCCCTCAACTCGTAAGGAACCGGTGGATCGTCGGGTCGTCGTCGCGACGTCGAGATAGACCCCCCAGGACGGATGGTCAGGGGATAGGAGTGGCAGTTCCAGCAAATCGGAAGGGGCGAGATTGGGTTTCCCCAGGATTGACTGGACTGGTGCCGGGATCATTGCCAGGCACTCCGCAAGCCGATCGTCGACGGACTTCTTGCAGAATCACACGTTCCAGTCCAACGTCACCCCCGATTGGTTTCTCTTGAGCTTCGACGTCAAGTTGGTTAGAGCGCTCGAGTGGTGAAACTCGAGGAGGGACCGAAGCAGTTGCTGGAAGGACTTCACGTTGGTGTCGTCCGTGGGACCAGCAAAAAGCGCTTTCGGGAGTGGCTCGAACGACACCCTACGTCCAGGAGGTTTGTCGTCGACAGACTCCTGGTGCGTCTCTGCTTCCTCATCCTCGTCGAAGACAACTCTTTCCTCGTCATCGGAGTCATCGTCATCATCATCATCATCGTCATCGTCAAACAACCAATCAGAGTCGATGTCATCGCTATCATCTCCCTCACCTCCAGTCTCGACAATCCTGCCAGCAGAAACGTCGGACGAGGCAGTAACCTTCCTCACCTTTGTCCGGGCACCACGGGGCGCGGGAACAGAGGCTTCAGGGGCCTCAGGGGCCTCGGGGGAGATTGCCAACTTACTTTGAACTGCCGTACCGGCGACGGCACGGCGGCGTCCAGAGACTTTGGGACCGCCAGCAACAGAGTCACTGCGTCCAGTAGCAAAGTCAGCAGTGCGCCTAGTGGAGACCATGTTGATGATGATCTCGAAACGAGGGTTCAAAGTAGAGTAACAAGGAGTAACTATTGCTGAGCGTGTATCACAACGTCGACGAGCATATGGTTTGAGGATCCAGGTTCAAGTTCAACGAGACAGATCCCCTCAGTATCTCCCTGGATTCTACAAGACTCACTGCTCTTTCCTTCAACATTTTCAGCCCCCCCCCCCTTCAGGACTCCGCCAGTCTAGAATGGCACCATCTCGTATCATTTTGCATGTGAGTCCAGTCTTTGCTGTGTCTTTCCTTAGGGGGAAGGAACATCAGACCCAGACAGGTATGGTCCAGGCGCCAGTGCCTGGAGTCTGCTGTGCATAGAAGGAAGGAAGGCAGGAAGGAAGGAGCTGTAGCAGCCTTATCCGGAGCAGATAGAGCTTGATGTTTGACCGGAGTTGGGCTGTTATTGGTGCAGCCGGACCTGGTTCTCTTGAGCTTATGGGTGGATGGGGTTGGGAAATGGAGGGTTTTTTGAATGTTGGATTGTGGGTTTTAGAGGCGAGGGCGGGCAGGAGAGCTGATAGATAGAGTGACAAGCAAGTGCCATTGTTATTCAAGAAGACATGATATCGGAAGACTCGGAAGAAGCCAATCCATCCAGGGCTCAATGTCAGATCCGAGAATTGGCGATTATCTGATCTTATGGTGGTCCATATTTATGAGATTGAAGGTTGGGTGATGTGCCTTTTAGGTACCTGGTTCTTGAAGATTAAGGTAGCACGGCATTCATCTTCTGCGATCGAAACTCGCGTGAATGGCCGGTGCTATGCTCGGTTTCGCTTAGTGCTGGAAGTATCCTCTCGAATGCCCTTTCATGGATTTGCAGAAATAACCCTACTGACCAACGTGATATCTGGGCGGTTGCAAAGACACGTTTTCAAAGGTAAATAGTTTTGACAACTCCAAGGTTTGCTACAAACAGAAACCTGATGAAGACGTGCGATCCTCGGGCAACCATCTCATGTACTCAGATGGGTAGGTGCTTGTCCGACCAAGAGGGTGATACTGACACGAGCTGGCTCTGGCGATGGGATGGGCGTCACCCTCCCGCTTACTCATCTCGGCTCGCTGCCCACCATGCAGACGCCGCGCCAGGGCTATCAAGAGTGAGGGGATTCCGGGGAAGAGACATAGCCTATCCTGAGGCGTCCCGATGCACCCCACACATTCAATCCACGACCAGAATGCCATCTATTTTATTTGCGGTGGCAAGTACGTGGTCATCCGTTATCATTCAGTAAATCGTCGCCGCAACTCAGCCACTTGATTTCACGAGATCTTGCGAGGTTTTTGATTGTGTTCACTCTTTTCCATGATGTCCCACTGTTGGATCTGTCAAGCCCGAAAGTGCGAAATTGTGGTGTTTCCGCTTGCAAAGCAGTTGTGCATGGTGCCTTCCTTCTTTGCTTCTTGTATAGCACACTCCAGGCATCAGTGCCTGCACCATAGCAGATCGAGGTCAGTGTCTGATGTTCCTTCCCTCTCAAGGCCAAATGCCAATCTGCTGGCTTTTGAATCTATTCTCTCGTCAAGATGCAGTCAACATCAGACCGCTCGCAAATCGCTCAGCCGTCAACTGGAAAATGGGGCATTCAGGAGAAATGTTTACAACCTCACTGTCAACTGGACTCGTGACTGGGAACTGCAGTGCAAATAAATACCAAGCCACAACTGAAGCCGCCCTCCATCATGGGTTGGTCAACGCTACAAAAATTTCGAGTCAAAACTGAAAAAGAACTCAAGGAGCGTCCATAGTGTATATCCAGCGTCGACAGTTGCCCTGCCAAGCTGGACCTATATTTATCAACATCCATCCCTAAACCTCCCCTAATTACCCTTCCCTCTTTTCCTCCTCCCCTAACCTTTCAATTATCTATTCTTCTATATTCTCTCTGTAACCTTCCACTCTACTTACAGTGCGTTTTAAAGACGGCTGGCGAGTCGGTCTTCGCCAGTTACGTGGTAGTCGGGAACCCGCGTCTCGAGAGCCTTACCTAAGTATCCCAGATCTTTAGCGACGAAAGCCGCTGCTTTTTCCCTAATAGTAAGAGCAGTTAAGAATCTATTCGCCGAAATGTTTTCGGGGTAAATAGAAAGGTCCGCTACTTTAAGGCCTTTAACGCCGTGGACGTTAAGGCGCTCGTCGAGCACTCTATATTTAACGATACTATTTCCCTCCCTAAGTACTATAGACGTTTTAAGATAGTTCCAGGTAGTCTCCACGTGCCGTTTAACCCATTCTTTAATAGCTTGGATGTCCTTCTTAGTATACTTAAGTCCCTTTCTCTTATCCTTACGATTCCTTGAAACAATACGCTAGATATTTTCTGGCGTTAACTTATCATTGGGCTCAGGAAGAGGAACACTCCAGCTTCCGTACTGAATACCCGCCGTAATGTTACCGGGAAGGGCGCATGTGTTGGGAATGGCTCCTTCCCTCCCGACATGGCAGAACCCCGCCCAGCACCCGCGCTGGAACCACGCTAATCAGTGTTGCCTAACTTCTAGGCGGGGTGACTGAAAGTGGTTCATAAGCAGGCTTTTACATCTGTTCTCTCGTCCAACAGGACACACCACGCCATCAAAGGCAGTGTTCGGACAGACAGCAGATATCATAGTTCGCCCTATCATTCAGGCTGTGTGTTTTTTAAACTCGCTTTAAACTATCTACAATAAACTCTTATATATACGACAAAAGCTAGCGCAGAGGTAAATGCGGGACGATAATATAGCGAGGTTTAAGGTATAAATACTCTTTCGACTATATTCTACTACAACTTATCTACATTAATATACCTATAATATCAAACTTATCAATAATACTACTAATAGCCTATAAAAGATAATACTATATTTAAAATTATAAAGAAAGACCTTTTACCGTTATATCTTCGAAATACACTTACTACCTATATACCTTAAAACATTCTACCGAAGTATATAAGAAAATAAGCCTTTAGCTATCTCTTTAGTATATTAACTATTTCCCAATATATTTAACGTTCTTAAAAGGCCTACTAAAAATATTCAAAGCCCTTCGACTATTATTAAAAGCTTTTATATACCATTAAATACCTTCTCATTATCTTTCTAAACCTTTAAACGAAACTTAAAAGTATTATAATAATCTTAAAAAGGCCTCTAAACTATCTTAGAAAGGCTTAATACTATCTTAAAAGCCCTATTAATTATCCTTTAAGGTATTTCGATTAATTTTAAGCTTATTCGAGAAACTAATATAGCTACTATCCTTTTACCATCTATTTCCCCGGGAAAATATCCCTATAGTAATATACGATCTCTTTCCCGTAATTTCTTATAAATTAGCGCTTACACTCCTCTAACAGCTAGAAATCTCTTTCAGAGTTCAAAATTAGGTTTATTGTATATTATACTACAACTAACGGCTAACCTATCTCTAAGCGAATATCGTAGTACCCTCAACGTTTATATATAACCAAATAGCAGCTCAGCTTAAAAGCTATTTTATATAACTCTTAAACGCTATATTAGTAAAAATAAATATAAAATAATCGCTTATCTTTATTACTATATTTCTTTAGTACATTAAAATATAGTTAATATTAAACCGTTAGTAAATCGTCAGCCGTCAACTAAAGTGGGGCATTCAGGAGAAATATTTACAACATCACTATCAACTAGACCCGTGACTGAGAACTGCAATACAGAAATTCCAAACCGCAACTGAAATCTCCCTCCCTGGGTTAGTCAACGCTACAAAAATTTCGAGTCAAAACCGCAAAAGAGCCAAAGGAGCGTCCATAGTGCATATCCAGCGTCGACAGTTGCCCTGCTAAGCTGGACCCATATTTGTCAACATCCATCCCCAAATCCCCCCTAACCACCCTTCCCTCTTTTCCTCCTCCCCCAACCTTTCAATTATCTGTTCTTCCATATTCTCTCTGTGACCTTCCACTCTACTTGCAGTGCGTTTCAAAGACGGCTGGCGAGTCGGTCTTTGAAGCAATAGCAAGCCGTAGATAGGTAGTAGATCAAAAGAACAAAGTCTCCACTAAATAGGAAATGAAGGATATTTAACAAGCCTGCATTTAAACGGACCTTCGCCGCTATGAACTCTTTTTCAAGGTCTAGTAGCCATCTTAACAGGCTTTTACACCGAGTTTAAACGGCGTTTAAGGTATCTCGATGATTTTATGATACCTTTCGATATTTTTTAAAGCGTCTCGACTATCTTTTAACGTATTTCAACTATCTTTTAACGTATCTCGACTATCTTTAACTACCTTCTACTATCTTCAAAGGCGTCTTAACGTGTATTCGACCCCTTACCACTATCTTTAAACAGCCTCCGACCATCTTTAGAGGCCTGTTAAGAATAATGCAGGTACCGGCTTTTCCTAGAGATATAAATCAGAGAAGGTTTTAAGCTATGGACGGATGGGGGTGTTTGTTCATTAGAAAGCTATGGCAAATCGCTTATCATGCTTTTCAGAACAGACGCCCCTTTTCGGGCCAGCCCTATTTTCCAACGTCCACATCGCGATTCACTTCAAGTAGATATGTCTTTGATGTCTTCATGTCGAGAAAGGCTAGCCAATCATCTGACATCACGATGCTGTTGAGCGCCTTCCCATGACTGAAACTGAAGCGCAACATCTTCCCTGGACCCTGCCAATCGTAGATGAACCGGCAACAGGAAACAGTTAGAAAGCCCTTGGGACTTGAACCATCGGAGTAGGCTGAAATAACGTCCTCGACACCAGACTAACCAAAGGGCAGCTCGATTCGGAAAGAATAGATCGTGTAACAGAAGGCAAATACGAGATAGATGGAACAATCAAGACACGTGAAAGTGAAATCAATTCAGGCTCAAATTTGAACGTAATTTTACATTTCCAGAGCTTCCCAATCAACGCCAGGTCCCAGCCCTCCACCCATAATGTGTGAGCCTTTTGAACCCCCAAATGCACCCCAGCCAAGCCAATATATTTCATACAAATCGTGTCACTGAAAGCGCTGTCGCTTCCGGTCTCCATTATCAAGAGTATCCGGTTTTCTCTTTGGTACTACGGTCAAGACGTATTGTCTTGACTGATTATTAATCGGTGGTGTTGTCTTGGGGACACACGAGTTACTTCCGAGTTCGGGCGAAACTTGCTGGCGGATTTCTAATCTCCGCTCTTCAACCTTGAGGACCCACAGTAATGTGAGTAGGACCTCCTTCGACGGTAGTGGTGCTCCCGTTGGCCACGTAATTGGCCTGCCACTTTGCTGCGTTAGCTGCTCCTTTCCGTCAGCTGCTGCCGCCGCCGAAGCGTCACCTCCCATGACCCGGTCAACTGTGAACCCCTTAGATGATACCAACCGCAAGGCCGCCATCGTCGCATCCATCAAGGGACGCGCCAGAGTGGGGCTGCAGGTAAGAATCTTCCGAAGAAGTCTGAGTCTCAGGGAGGAGGAGGGACGAGTCTGCGACCGCGCAGGAGGTAGGTTGCTGCGGCTGCTGCTCGTGGCCAAGGGGGATGTTTGCGTCGTCGGAGAGGAAGTCGTTGAAGTCGAATTCGAGGTTGTGCGCCGAGAACTGGAAGGCTTCGGTGTCGTCACCAGCCAAATGATCGTAGTCAAAAGTGCTGGAGCCGGGGGAAGAGAGAAGCCCGCTTTCAAGGACATAGCGATCTGCATCAAGGGCCTCTGACAGAGAGAAATCAGGACCGAGGTCGAAGTGAGAAGAAATTGGAGCTGCAAGAAGAGAGCCAGCGCTGGGTGCGACTGTTGTTGCGAGGTCTCCAGCCACTCCGATGGTGGTGCTTCCGCCGACCGACACTGCAGGTCTTGGCACAACATCTCAGCAGGATGTTGTGTCGCATCGGGGGAAGCGTTCACCACGGGGGCAGAGTCCGCAACGGGGGTCGAGACTGCCGCTGGCATCTCCAGCTCTTCATCAACCTCGGAGATAGGTGTCAGGGCTGCTGGGTCAACAGTAGTGTGGGTTTGTGTGTTGTGTAGTTGAGGGAGAGAGTCTGGCTTCGCCATGGTGTTGTGCCCATCTTGTGAGCTGAATAGTTGTTGTGAGAAGCTGAGCTGTGTGGAGAGTCTCAGAGCGTCAAAAGCCTCTGGGGATCCAGCCCCAACACCAAGTCTGGCGCTGCGGAGCTGTTCCAGTAGAAACTCGTTGGCTTGCTTGGCCTGGGCGAGAGCGGCCTCCAACTCTTGGTTCCGCTTCTCGAGACCTTCCACCTCCAGCCGCTTACGTTCCCGAGATGACTGGGCGGCGCGACGGTTCCGAAGAACACGTTCAACACGGCGCTGCTCCTTCTCATCCTCGGTCTTGGCGCGTTTTCTAGAAGCTGATGTTAGCCATGATCGTGGTGGAGAAGGACCCAAAAGGATCCACCCGATTGCATCATCGTACCTTGGTGGGAGATTGGTCTTGGGCTCTGGCAGCACCTGACCCCATGATTTCCTCTTCTTAACTGGCTTCTTTTCTGGCTCTGGGGTCGCGGATGTCGAAGCTGGGGTTGTGGGCGCTGGTGACTGCGTGTTGGCTTGGGTGAGGGCAGCGAGGCTGGCCAGCATCGCGACGTCGGATGTCGAGTCCGCCATGACGGAGGGAGCGGGCGAGGACTCGGCACCAAAGAGCGAAGGGTACATCTCGCTAGGTGTGGACAGAAGAGAGTCGTTTGGTGAGTTCTCGAACTTGATCGTCGGTGACGGGGTGTGCGTCTGGGTGTGGGTGTTCCAGGACTCCATCTTGACTAGTTGGTGGGGATGTGTATCTGGGTATTTGCACCACGAAGGAGGACTTATTGTTGCTGTCGATTTTTGCTTCTGCAAAATTATAACGCTTGCTTGCTTTGTCAATCGGGGGAGCCGGGTTTGACAAAGAAGCGGGTGATGACAGAAAGAGTTGACTGTAAGGAGGTGCCGTCCTGAAGCCTCAATACAAATATGTCAAAGAAGGAAATTGTCAAGGATTACGCATTGCGTGTAATGACGAGGCCATCAGAAAGTTGAAGCCTTGCCGTGACTCAAGGCTGTGGTGGAGCTGGATGCCTGCGTTGCGTGGTCAAAAGGACAGAGTGTCTTTTCCGAAATTTGGTGGTGTGCTGGGAGGATGCTGTCAGACATTGGGGCAAGGACGTGCTTTTATCTTCTGGCCACGTCGCCGTTAAAGGGGCATGCTGCCTGAGGCATGAATGGACCGTGCGTTGTCTTACTGAGGGCCCACTGAAGCAGGAGCTCGGCTCCAGGATTTTGATTGGACACACGAATTGCGACATCCGCATCTCAAACAGGGAAGAGCCCACAATATTCGGACGGAAGCCTGTCAGGGGCACGTCCGACGTGCATCCACCAGTGGCTCCACCATCGACTTCAGCAGCACCGATCAGGGAGGAGCAACACTCTCACAGCGCACTGGAACGGGCATGCAAGGAGGCGGGGGCGTATTGGCAAAGCACTGAGGTGAAAGGAAGACCCTCAAGCCGCCCTCGGATTCATCAGCCATGCTCCCTCTCCATCAGCCATGCTCCCTCTCCATCAGCCCTCGCTCCGTCGAGTCGTGGGCTGACACATGCTCGCCCAGGGGGCCGACGGCTGAGCCAACGTCAAATGGAAGGTGGAAACAGTCCTCCCGCACTCCGTTCGCCGCACGTCTATCGCTCCACCAGATAAGCCTCGTGGTGGTGGCAGATAGGTCTCGCCAAACTTAGCACCATCCACAGTGGGTTAAGCATGCACTGACAGGGATAGCGACGCTTCAACGGTCTGTTGATCCGAAAGCACATGCTCTGGGCCTCACCTCCTGTAAATTATAATATTGGCAAGTCACCATGCCGGACGGGTGCGGGGTGGCAGCGGGGTGACATCGGAGCAACAAAACTGTGGAAAACCGTCCCTGACATGTCCGATTTGCTTATGCGGAGACCTTGGATCACCTACGGAGCACCGTTCGTAATGCTCCATCTTTGTGATAATGAGGACCCGCAATACTCGGCGGACAATCTAAGATTATTAGCAACGCATATGACTGCGGTGCAATCAGTATGTGACTTGCACCGTTTGATCGGGATCAATGGCAGGATCAGGTCATTCACAGCGACGGTGGATGGTTCATGCCAGCCTTTGCTTATAGAATACTACACAGCGGTAGGCAATCTAGAGCGGACGACGACAGCAGCGAGCCGCCGCATGGCAAAACCTGGAGAAGTGGATATCTATCAGGCTGAATGACCCCGGATCCAAAGTCTAAATAAAAGAGCGCGGGCAGCACCCAGAAAGCATTGCGGAGGATGCTGCCGAAGAGCTTCTTTTTAATTGGGGTTTATGGCCATGTACCGGGTGCGGTACTTCTGTAAACTGCCCTCATTGATTGATTTCTACCCTCTTGGCCTGCTTATTGCCCTGCGGGAGACCTTTGGCACAGTAGCGGGCCGTATGGGCGACAAGGACGCAGAATTGAGGTCTGAATTGCCACTTTCACCTGAAGATCTGATGTTTCGATAGACATCGCCCTCAACTCTGCCCAGCAATTACCAGGCAATGATTAAGACGGTGTCGGCAACGGTGCCTCGGCCGTATTGTGGACGGCAATTCCTTTGTAGGGGGTCTGTACGACCAAAGCGTCGCCAACATGAACTGTTGGAACACCGTTCTTGCCGCTCAGTGGGCGCCTGCACCATCATGGCGGGTCTGTAGGACAGCAGCTGACTGCCTGCTGCATTGCTCATGGATGAGAAGCACAAGACCCAATGTTGGTGCTGACCAAGTGCACTTGAAGCTGACACCGCCGCATTTCCAGTCACAACAACCTCCGGTAGGATCGCTATTTTTCTGGTCCATTACTCGGGCTGATTGACTATAATTACGAAATCTGCGTTTGTAAAGCCGTATATCACCGTCGCATCTCTTGGGTACACAAGCGTAGTCAGCCCGCGCTCCTAGGGATACCGTTTTCTTGAGGGGCGCTCATGCAGTTTCTGTTAACAACATGAGTAAGCACATCATCAGCGGAGAGAATGTTGATTCAGAGCCGAGCGTTCCAGAGTCTAGAGACAATATTCTGCAAGACGGCAACATCTTGTGTGCCGATAACAGGCCCAGATAGGAATGGCGTGGAATTGGAATAGAATGCCAAGCATCATGGTCTCCCTTTGGACTTCAGGCGAGGGAGCCTTTGGTGCCGAAGAGAGGGAGGGTTCTCCCCCAGGGGCTTGCTTGCACCAGAATCGCTGATCGATCGCCTGGACGATCGGCTGTTGGTCCAAAAACCCTTCTGCCGCCGATGAACCCACACGTTTCCTGTCGGGGCGAATTCAATGGCGACATGGGATTTTTCCTTTCTTTTTTGTGGCTGCCATGTTACACAAAATCTGCACCGTCAACAATAAATATTCCCACAGACCTAAATCCCCCTTTTGTCCTGCATCAAGGGACGAGAAAAACTACTTTGTTATTAGGTACGCCATACATTGCCCCGAGCTTTTCAACAACAATCGGCCCTCCGTCAATAGACCTGCACAACACCCGACTTTATTCAAGAATGGATTGGGAATGATCCCTTCCGGTGAGGGGAACAAGAGAAGTAGAGGAGGCGGCGAAACTCACGGTTGCAGGCCGGGTGGGGTGGTCCGGCCTCCCTTTGCCTTCCTAGGTGGTTTCTCTGCAACCATCATCCACTGCTTGAACCGCCGAAGCTTTGCTAACGGCCCGGATCGGACACGCTCCCTGGGAATTGCCATGACTGGCAATGGAAGCGAGGAAGGAGGTGTCAAAAGTCAACCGGTCGCTTGTTTCCGCACCCCTTCCCTCCTCCCCGCACAAATCGAAATCGCCAAGTCGCCTCCGCGGGACGCCATTCCCCAGACTCTCCATATTCCAACCCAAAGGCGGCTCTGTGATCCGTGCCTGCTTGCTGCATGAGACGACTTTTGGTCGGAAACGAGCACGAACGGAACCACGGCTAGCGAGCAACCACTACCAGCAGAAAACCGAACCCACAACTCTCCACACAAACTTAATCCGACCGAATTCATCCATGATCGTGCCTCCATCTTTTCCACCCGCAGCACTCCATCATGTGGAGCAAAGTCTTTATTATGGAACCTGGGGTAAAAAAGAAACGGGCCTTGAATGGAGGGATCCGGCTGGATCGGGCTGGATCCCCCCAGGTTCCCCAGATTCTCCAGGTTTCACCCGTCGGTAGTGACCCTCCGCATCCTGTCCATCTATGTATCGATCCGCTCCGCCCTTACGCTTTTGTTTCCCCCTTTCTGTTGTGGCGTCGGAGCCGCCTGTCAGAACGAATGCCAACCATGTGGATGCCCAGAAGTCTGGGGTAAAATCACGTCAAGCGGCATGAGCCCACATGGGAGAGGGACGCTTGGGGACGGTGCCGAAGTTTGCAACTCAACGTTGTTCTCCTAGCTCTCGGCCTTCCGAGCAGGCGTATAACTACATGACATCCGCTGCCAATTGTGAGACGTTGTCATCGTTTCCCCGTCTCTTCAGGTATTCAACATCACATCTTTTATGTACATGCAAGAGATCTTCTCCCTGCTCACCCATCAACACCACCAACTTTGGAAAGGCCTATTTATGTACAGTATAATACTGGCTGCTCTATGTTCAAATTCACCCGTCTATCAATGCTTGCCACCCAATCGCCAGATCCCTTATGCCCCCATTGTGCCCTCCCCGGTTTTTTATTTTGCAGACCCCAAACGCCTGACACTAAACATGCTGACCACTCAGACGCCATTATCGCTTTAGAGTTGAGCGTGAGCTCCCCTCAGAACAGACACCTATTCCATAGACTCCTTGTTTTATCCATTAGAACTGATCATGGCCCCAAGCCTGGACGCCCCAAGGAGCATGAGGAGCCTTGTTGATGCCTTCAATGTCGTTTGTGACCCACCCGCCGTAGAAGTCTTGCGGGGGAGGCTGGGCGCGCTCGCCATCGACATAGCACTCCCAGGGGCCTGCAAAGAATGCCAGATAGCCCTTAATCGCCTCGAAGTCTTTTGGGGGCTCATTGAAGGACCAGATGCGGTTGCTAACTGTGTCCGCCGCGTTGATGGGGCTCATCATGGCGTAGTAGGTTACGGGTCCTCTGAACTCGTCAAAGGATGTACGAGGGGTTGTCGAGAGAGGAAGTCTGACGCGGGAAGGGGGAATGAAATAAGCTAAACGCGGCAACAGGGTCGAGGTTAGCCATTGGTCATGGTCGTTGTGCAATTCAGTACGTGAGGTCTGGTCCCTCGATATCACCGCCAGATGGGAGCATGAGGAGTGGGCTGGAGATGGTGTTCAGGATGGAGCGTAACGGTCTGGCTTGAGCCGATCGATGCGGACTGGCGGGAGGCCTGTGGACCGACTCCGTCTCCGGACTTGACCTGGGGAAAACACGACGACTAAACGGGGGGCAACCTACTGGGCGCGTGATGGGTCTCCAGACACCAGTAAGCCTCACCGGGCGGGCAATCGGCTATAAGTTGGCCATGCCACTTGATCTGGATGTGTCTCTGGACTCGGTCCACCACGGGAGGGCGCGGAAATGTCGTGACGTTGTGTTTCCGCATTGCCGACATGTTGTAGTTACTCATGTGGATGGTGTTTGGGGGAGAAGATATCGTCTAAGAGTGTCGTTTCGTGGTAATCAGATGCCTTTCTGGTTCAGATCCGAGGACGAAAACTGGAAGAAAATTGTCTTTCGATGCCTGAAAAGTCAAAACTAGCAGCATCCATGTGCTTTCGCAGTGGGACCAAAGTTTTTGGCTCGACGTAGACCCACTTTCTTCTTCCACGGTTGAGTCTTGAGTCTTCGTTCGCCCGAGGTGGCAGGCACAACAATCCCGTATCCGCCTTCCATTGCCGAGCGTTGTTTTTGTACACGTTCTATCCGTGTAGACAGTGGGAGAGTGGCTCGGGTCCTCGGTCTCTATTATTCACGGGTCGCCCCTTTTCCTTGAAGCCGACAAAAAAACAATACTGCACAAGCCACAACGTGCCACCGGATGTGTGAGCGGTGAAGGCCCCCTGTCGCCCAACTGCGTCATGCTGTGTGGCGTCGGATTTGACCCCCTGAGTACCCCACCATCTGCTCGGCCTGAGCCCCGCACTCTGCCAGCCGAGTCAACTGCGGCCGGCACCTGGGAACGCAAGGCAGCTGACGTTACCTAACAACCTTGCTTGCGCCTCACCAACATCAATCAAGTCCACTGCCTTTCAACGACGACACCTCGAGACGCCCGCGCAAACATCACCGCCCATCCTGACGACGACTGACCTCAGCGGCTTAACACCTTCGTTCAAACCACATTCCAGAGTACAACCGCCACCATGGCGAATCGACAGCTCGCTCGGGATATGCAAACCGAGTTTCAGGCGCGAGTAGGCACCCCACGATTCCCTTGTTGCCAATATCAGTGGCAATTATTGCCATTATCACTTTTCCAACTCCTCGAACACATACTAACATCGCTCTCGTCTTCCAGTTCAACGCCAAACAAGCCCGTCGCGAGGCTCAAAAGGCCGCCAAACAAGACAATGAGCTGAAGAAGCAAATCCAAAACGTAACCCCTTCCACCCCACCTCTCTACCATCCGGCCTCCCGCCGCTGTCTCTAACCTCGTTCCTAAACTCCAGCTCCTCAAAAAGGGCGAAACCGCCCAAGCCGCCCAGAAAGCCCGCATGCTCCTCGCCAAGCAGGCCATCGCCGCCCAGATGGACCAAGCCGCCGACATGGCCGAGCTCTCCCTCGCCCAGATCCAGGCCAACAACGCAATGAACCGCATGACGCACATGATGGCCCAGTCCTCGCGCACCATGCAGCGCGCCCAGCGCCAGGCCAACCCCGAAAAGACGCTCCTGACTCTCGAGCAGTTCCGCAGCCAGAACGAGGAGTACGCCATGTCCAACGGCATCTATCAGGACGCCATGACGCAAAACACGTCGGTGCAGGTTAGCGACGATGCTGTTCATGAGCTTTTGGGCAAGCTGGCGGATGATGCTGGGCTGGAGTTGAATCAGGAGTTGGCCAAGGCGAGCGCGAGCAAAGTTGATCCGGTTAAGGAACCGGCGCAATCGGTGGAACCGACGGCTGAGGAGGAGGATGCGCTGCAGCAGAGGTTGAGGGCTCTGCGAGCATAAACGTTCTTGTTGGGTTTGGGAAGTTTTGGGCGGGACGGGAAGGGATTGATGAGTACGAGATTACGAACGAGGTATATTTGGGTTCATTGGTTAAGGAGGCAAATCTTCGACTTGGCGTTTTGGCGTTTTCATCAGCCTTTGATGCTGCCAGATGTGATGCTTTGGGGTTTCTGAAGTGGCGTGAAACATGAGATCTGGTTTTGTGGTGGGCGGGAAAGTGTTGGAATAGATCACATATCACGTCAATGTGGTTCAAGCTTTGCAAAGACATCGCAAAAGCGAGTATTTTATACCGTTATCAACGCTTCTGATCCACGCCTTGAGTGAGACGAGCACATGTTCCTCGCGCCCATATGACATCGTATCTTGAAGCAATACTACATCGTCGCAAGCGGCCCATATTTTCCTCCAGAGCTACCATTCATCTCGCTAGCAAGTGGCGCCCACCATATACCCATAACTCCCAATTGGCTACCAAATAACCCATAACATCATGCATAGCAACAGCCAGCCTACATGTAAAGACTAGCCACAGCAGTAATGTCCCTCCTGATCAACTCCTGCGCCACCGTCATCTTTTGATAAAGTTCCGGATCACCGATAATCCTAGCCGCATTCTTCACCTCTCTGCACGTCTCATCCAGCCTGGAGATGGTCCGCACAATCGTACCCTCCAGCACGTCAGTCAAGTTGGTGATATTTTTAAAGCTCACCCCCTTTGCCCACTCGTACACCACCTCCATCAAGCCGAACCGGGGCTTGCTGACAAAGTCGTTGGATTCCTCCGATGTCTGGATGACCTGGTGAAGCGTCTGCACCGCGTTGACCTTTTCGGACAGCTCGACAATCGTCTTCATGCCCTTCTCCAAGTTGGACGTCAGCTTCGGCACCGAGTCCGTTTTCTCCTGGAAGACAAACGCCGAGAGCAAAGCGGCGATTTCGGCGGGCTCATAGTCGGCAAGGACGTTTTCCAGAATCAGCTCGGTAAGCACGAGCTCGTCACCCGAGTGGATCTCACAGGCGACCTTGCCCTTGAGCTGGATGCGCGTTTCCTCGTCGATGAAGCGCAGGTCCTTGAGAACCTCGATACGCTGCTCGTAGTCGGGGAGGAGCTGTAGGTTCTGGTTCGATAGGGCCTGGCGGAGCTGGTCGATGTTGGTCTTGATGAGCCACTGATCATGGCACATGGCGTAGTGCTTCAAAAAGTGTTCGCATTGAGTTGCGACCGATTTGGTAAGCTTTACTTCTGCTTCACGACGCCTGTTGATAATGTCGTGAACAGCTAAGCTTTTGATGCGACCCAGGTCCATCTCATCCCAGTGATCACACGACCACGTCCGGCAGATGCTGTGCAGCTTGTCCTTGGCCTTTTGGTAGCCTTCGCCGCTGTTGAAGATGTCCGGCAAGATGCCCTTGGTGACGTATTTGGTCAAGCAGACCAGCTCACTCAGGGGGACGTGAAGCGTCTTGGTGCCGATATGCCTCTTTGCTTGCGGCAATGGCGTGTAGTACTTCCGAAGGTTCGATACAAAAGGAAGCAAGTCCGTATCATTGCGGATTTCCCGATTCGTCCTAATTTCGAGAATGTGCAGCATTGGAGTAGTCTCGCTGCTTTTAGTACTGGCGCCTTCGGCAAGCAACAAACCCGGGGTGCGCACACCCTCCTTCATCCAGACGATGAGACGACCCGGTGTGAACATCTTCCGACCAATGGGAATATTCAACAGCGAACGGTACAGCTCCGCTGTCGACTGCTTGAAGTCCTCACCAGCCTGGTGGAATTCATCCATGTGATTATCACAAGTGGCACAAGGATCTCTCTTGACCTTGGCTAGATCTGCCTCGGATAGCTTGACCGCTTTCTCATGCTCAGGGAGGAGCTGCTGGGTCGCGTGTTCTGAGAAACTACGCTTAATCATTTCTTCAATCTTCAAAGCTTCGACGCGTAGCAAGTTGAGGATCATGTTGTAAGTCAGGCGGAACTGAGACCGGAGCTTGCTAGGCTCTCCGAGAATCATCTGCCTGAGATCGGTGACGGGGGGCGCTTCATCGCCTCCTGGGGGAACAATGATGACAGAGCCAACAGTATCGAGACCACGTCGACCAGCGCGACCAGCCATCTGGGTATATTCGCCGGGAAGAAGGTTGCGGAAGGAGTGGCCGTCATGCTTGCGGTACCCGGAGAAGACAACTGTTCTCGTAGGCAGATTCAAGCCCATGGCAAAGGTCTCGGTCGCAAAGAGGACCTTGACAAGTGTTTGTGCAAAGAGAATTTCAACCAACTCTTTGACAATTGGAAGCAAACCGCCGTGATGTACGGCGATACCTCGCGAGAGTAACTCCCGGAGGCGCACAATCTGGGGAAGAGTCCTATCCTCTGGTTTCAGACGAGCAATCGATTTCTCAATCGTCATGTGAATGGCACTCTTCTCCTGAGCGGTGCAGAAGTCCTGATTGCTCAGGGCATCGGCGTTTTCCTCACATCTTTTCTTTGAGAAAACGAAGATGCACGCTGGCAGGAGGTTCTGCTTCTTGAGGAACTGAACCAAGTGAACCCACAAGTTCTTGTCCTGAGCAGCAGAGGTAAATCCTCCGGGCCGACCTGTCCGACCCATATGGCCAGGATTGTGGCTTGCACGAGGTGGTCCGCCTCTCCCGCGCTGCTGCTGTCCGCCACCTCGGCCGCCACCGCGCTGCTGATTACCTCCTCTTTGCGGCCCTCCACGACCGCCACCCCTCTGGTTGCCGCCACCCCGAGCTGGCGCAGCCTCAATCGCCTTTGGCGGCTTGTCCTTGCCTTGCATCGCCGCATTGGCGTCCTTCCAGCCCTTCTCGACAAATTTCTTCTCCGAGTCAACAATCTTGTAGATGTTCTTGTTGGCCCAAAGATAATGCTCCAAAGGCACGGGTCTCTTTGGCGTAGAGATTACGTAGATGTCTTTCCGCTTTGTGCGTCCAACCCACGAAGCGAACTCATGGGTATTGGGAACGGTAGCAGAGAGAAGA
Organism: Triangularia verruculosa; assembly: GCA_033296885.1. Lineage (NCBI taxonomy): Eukaryota > Fungi > Ascomycota > Sordariomycetes > Sordariales > Podosporaceae > Triangularia > Triangularia verruculosa. The sequence continues at coordinate 113,577 of MU863938.1, read as the reverse complement.
ATCAACGACACATGCTCAGGCAACATGATGATGACCTCTTCCCACACTACACCACGCTCGAAGTCGTTTACGTAATGGACCTCGTCGAAGATGACGAACTCAACATCGCGAATCAGATCGGCTCCGCGATAGAGCATACTTCGCAGAATTTCCGTAGTCATGATCAGACAGCTAGCCTCCGGATTGATCTGGACATCACCAGTCAAGATGCCAACCTCGTCGAACGTTTGCCGGAAATCGCGGAATTTTTGGTTGCTGAGAGCCTTGATCGGAGATGTGTAGATGGCTTTCGTCATGTGCTTCGCAGCAAGAGCAATGGCGTATTCGGCCACAACTGTCTTGCCTGCGGAGGTGTGAGCCGCAACGAAGACCGAATCACCATTTTCAAGGTGATATACGGCCTCCTTTTGGAAGTTGTCGAGCTCGAATGGCCATTCTCTGGCTGGATCAGGTACCAGCTCTCGGAAGTTGGGCATTGGTCTGTTGATATCGACCATGTGCGCCCACTCGCGGCCGGCTTTTCTGGCACTAGATGCTGCAAGTTTACCATGAGGTTCCAGTGCAGGGAACTCCACTGGAAGGATGGCATCGATATCCTCGAGCCCCTCCTCATCCTCGTTCTCTTCCGAAGCGCCGTTTGTTGGAACTTTGTCGGCGTCCTCGTCCTCTTGGCCAGGGGCCGCCTCAGGCTCCTGATCCAAGACCTCTTCCACTTCCTTCGCTTGTCTTTCCGCCTCTTCGTCTGAAACCTTTCCCCTTTTTGTAAAATCGATACCCCTCGAGACACCTGGGGCGACCTCGAGCAGGCCCCCTGTTCCAAGCTTGATGACGCGTTCTAGCTTCTTTCTGCTGTCGGCCTCCTCAATGGCAGCTGAAGCCCGCATTTGATCCTCCAACGCAGCTGTCGATTCGATGCCTTCCAGCCCACCAGGAGCAAAGGGAAAGAACCCAGCGCCTCCACGCACAAATTCAGATCGACTGGCAGGCTTTCGGGTCATGGATGTGCTGTTCTTCGCCGTCGCATGCGATGCTGGTACAGTAACATTTCTGTAGCCCGTGACACGGCCCTCGAGTCCATGACGAACGAAGCGAGTGACGGTGCGGGTCTGGCTGGGCGCGATGTTGAACAACAGCGAGTAGTCGATCGGGGTGTCCCATCGTTGCTGTAGCTTATTGAGCCACTCGTCTGAGAAGGTGGTTGAAGGGTAAAGGAATTTCCGTTCGAGTTCGGCTCGCAGCTCGCCATGGTCCTGCTTTTGAGGTGGCTTGACTACCTTGTGATCAAGGATGTCGTCAATTGCATCGAATGAGGCGTTCTCGTCGAGGTGAAGCCGGTGTATGGCCTCATCGAGATCGGACGCCATTTTGGCGGTGTTTGCAGTGTGTGTGCTGAAACCACTACACTTCTCGGTGACAACTAGACAACTGGGTGCAAAGTAGATGTCATGCCCATACAATGCACGCTTCCAGCCTGGAGACAAGGTCGCAGCTTCGTCGACTTGCCCCGCCAGAATGATTCTGTGGGGTAGGCCAACAAGGGTGCACCTGTGTGACGACAGCGTGGCAGGCACGCGGGGTTAGGGTTGCATCATAATCTACACCGAGCGACCGAGATATCTATAGCATCCATTGATCAGTGACAGCATTTCAATGGCGCCACAATAGTGCCAATTCAGTAAACTAATTGTTTTACAATGAAGATTACGCCCTTGCGTCGTTCCAGCCGTGCATCACCATAACCCGTCCACCTCTGCCATTGCTGCTTCATCATCCTTGCGGTTGGTGTCTTTCTGGGCACCCGCTTTCTCTTATTTTTCGGGAGCGGGGGCAGGTTTAGAAGGCGCTCCCTCTGCTTCCGCCTCCGCCATCAGAGCATCAAGATCGTCATCGTCACCATGATCTACCACATTCACAGGCTCCGTAGGCTTCGTCGCATTCGCTGTCTTAGGGGCAGTTTGGGTTTCGACTTCCGCCATGAGAGCATCCAGATCATCATCTTCAAAATCATCCACCTCTTTCCTTTGTGGAACGAGTTCCTTTGGTTTACTTGACGAGGTTTCTGCCTCCGCTTCCGCCATCAGGGCATCCAAATCGTCGTCATCCGGCATGTCGTTCGCCGGTGGCTGTGATGGTGCCGTAGATGTGTGGTTACTTGTCCCGTTTCCAAAGATGCTGCCAGACCCGTTGCCAAATATGCTCCTCGGCGGTGGTCCGGAATTTGCCTCTGCTTCCGCCATCAACGCATCCAAATCATCGTCATCCGGAACATCACCACTCTTAGCCCCATTTGTCGCGGCTCTTGGCGTGGCATTGTAGATATCGTCGTCTCCAAACAAGTTCTCACCCTGATCAGGTGTCCTCTGCCGTTCCTTCGCCTTATCAAACACAGGCGCAATTCTTCCCGCATCCTTCGGAGTCTTTTCATGTTCATAAATCGGAAACGGATCTTCATCGGTCGGTCCTTCCTCCCCTTCGCCTCTGGGCTTCAACTCGTCGATCCACTTCATCCTGGCGTTCCTCAAAGATGTCTTGTGTCCAGCCTTTTCTACCATTACCAATGCGTCGAGAAAGCTGGCCTTCGGGAAGAGTTCGTCGAGCCATTCCTGGTAGAATGATAGCATGCGCGCGGCATCAGTGAACTCGTGACCTTTGCCTTTTAATTTGAGTTTTGTTGGGGCGGTTTTTCGAAGCAATGGAATGCCTTTATCGGATAAAAGTCTTTTAGAATATTAGCATACACGCCGCAGATGGCAGAAACAGTCAAGTCCGTACCGTGCATCGTCAAGCTTGACTCTCGGGACCCTGGCTTTCTTCTTATCGACTTCTGTTTCTAGACCAAGAACATCGGCTCCTTTTCTCTTTTTGCTGTTGGCATCCGCTTTCTTGTCGTCAGCCTTCTTTGATTTGTCCCCCTTTGGGGAGCCGAATGGGTCGTCTTCGTCAAAGTCGCTCCAGCCTTCCAGAAAAGTGTCGACAAATGTGCTGCTGTCTTTTTTGTTGCCAACTGTGGCTTTGCTTGAAGCTGCTGCGGCAGGCATTATGATGATATGTGGTTGACTGCTCAAGTTTATGTGATTCGGCTGGTGTTGCTTGGATTTGGTCGCAATACCGTCAAAGATGGAGACGCGACTTTGCGGCGGTCTGGCGCGTCGCGCGTCAGCTCTGTGTAAGTGGTTGTGGCGTGCCCCGCACTGCACAAGCCACATCCAAACTCTCGCCAAGACATATTTGACAAGATATTTGCCTCAGGCAGCGATCCACTGCTGGAGCTTCAACGGCCTGGGTCCAGCAAGCTTCAAGGAACGAGCCAATCCAGACGACCTCAATTCGCCTGCCTGCGCCCGCCCTGCTTGACGACGACGACGGAAACCGCCGGCCAGGCCAAGTCAGTCAAAATGTCGACCACTCCCGGAAACACGTACACCATCAGCAAGCAAATCAAGACCGAGTACCCAGTGAGTATTTTGGTGTGGAAACCCAATTGAAGGAACCAATGCTGACTGGAGTTGCCCACAGCTCATCGACAATGACCCGTATGCCCCCCTCCACCAAACGCCGAAGCTTTCGAACGTAGCCATGAACAGGAATTAATGTCAATTGGCAACACTACAGGCACTTCAAGCGTGTAATTCGGTACGCCCGGCCGTCCGATTATGTCCACGGTGTCGTCGCCGCCGCCGCCGGCCCCGGTTTGCTCTACGCCATGGAGAGATTCGCTCCTTCATATGTCGGAAAGGGTGGTGTCGCCCAGACCATGCGCCTGGGCGGTGCCATGGGCTTGTGTGGTGGCTTCATCTACTTTTACCAACGGTCTATTCGTACGTCACCGCTCCATCGCACCATATCGAAACAGTACTCTGGAATTCAGCTGCACCTAGAGTGGTTTGGCTAGAGGGAAGGGGAACAGATGCTGTTTGAGACAAGGACTGACGACTGCGGCAGTACGCTTCTACGGTATGAGCGAAAACGCTCGAGAGGTTCAGATGGACATGCGGGAGATGGTAGACAAGGTCAAGCGTGGCGAGCCTATTTACGGCGAAAGTCAGCTCACTCCTGCTATGCAGGGTGTTGCCGCCCGCCAGTCGAGATATTCCGCTCTCTTCATGGCCGTTCTTCCCTGGTTCAACTTTGTTAACCACAGCCAGCATGGTGTTGATACCGCAAAGTACTACAGACAAGCCGAGAGAGAATTGGAGGCCGAGCGCCTTGCGAGGGAGGGTGGGAACCTTAGCCAGTAAAAAAGGAAAGAAAGAGAAAGACCCATTGCATGTGTGGCGAGGAGGTGCTGGACTACGTGTGCCAGGTTGTATATACCAATGCTAGAAGGCTGGCCAACAAAGAATTTTTGATGAACACTTTTTGCCAAGTATTCGTCTCCTGGAGGTATTACGAACCCGTTTTCAGCCGTTGCAGAATTTGAGGAAGAGAACCGGTACGTCTAGCGTGGGTTCAAATGCAGCCGAAGTTGGAAAAATTTGCTAAATCATGGTCATACACAGATAGATGCTCCTATTTACGAATGCTATGCATACAACTTCCACAACCAAACCACCCAAAACCACCACTTGAATTCAAGTGTCCCCAGTCCACCGCCCAATTCCCCCAAACCAACCCGCATTTAGGCGCACTGAGAGTAGTAAGGAGGCGAAACAGCCTTGCAAGAGCCGCTCTGTCGTAAAGTCAGCATCCATAAACTACAATGAGGACTCACGCAACCAAGAATCACTTACAGCGCAGTTAGTGCAGCCGGTATAGCCATTGCCACCACACTGTCCGTACATCGCGACGCTGCAGCCGGAGTCGGATGGGCCGCCGCCAGTAGCAGGGGAAGAGCCGCCACCTCCTGGAGCAATCGCCGAGGGAGAAGAGCCAACCTTGCAGGTCGACTCACACCCAGAGCAGCCCTGCCCGGGGGTTCTGGTAGTGCCGCCAGAGTAAACCGCCGGCCCGGGAGCAGTGTAAGAAGCCAACGCAGCGTGGATGTTCACCTGCCCCTCGCTGGCACCGTACGCGCCGGGGAATCTGACCGTCGCCGGGCTGGCATTACCACCGCCAGAAACAGTGATCTGGTAGCACGTCATGTAAAACTGACCGCCACCGCTTGGGCCAGCGGCGTGAAGAGCGAGGGACTCGGCACGGAGGAGGTAGTCGCCCGCGGGGATGTCAGCGGGAATCTTGACGTCCATCTTGCCGCAGCACGCGTTGAGATCCTTGCTGCCCCAGTTGTCGTCGTCGCCGACGCGGCCGCCGGACTTTTTGCTCCACGAGTTGGAGAAGATCTTGAACCAGCCGGTCGAGGTACCATCGGCGGTGGAGGCGTCTGAGACCTTGGAAAGATAAACCTGGACAGGGCCGTAGTGGGCACCGCCGATGGCTTCTTGAGAGCAGGAGCGGTCACCGTTTTGCTGCAGGTTGGGTATTAGAGGTGAAAGAGAGGAAATGCATAGAAGACCATACCTGGTGCATCTCGATGGTTACGGTGCCGCCGGCGCGAGCAGGGCACTTGCCAGCGACGCCACGAGTACCGGCATTGCAGACGAAGTCGCGGCCTCCGACGCTGGTGACGGGCGAGTTGGAAGGAGGAAGGCGAGCGCAAGAGGAGCCGTGCTGGGGAGGTCAGCTATGCATTCAGTCCTGAGATGGAGATGAAGACTTATATAATCAGTACCATCCACCCAGAGTTGCTGGAAGGTGGCGTGGGCAGCAACCTCCTTCGCGGCGAGTGCCGTCAAGGCAGCAAAGAATGTCGACTTCATTTTAAACTGGAATCCTGATGGAATGAAGATGGAAGAATGGAAGCAAGCCACTGACGAAGCAACGAACAGAAAAGGAGGTTGGGAGGACAAGCACCTCCTTTTTGGCGATATATACCTCTGACTGGCTTACTGCTCCCACTCTACGGTAGAAAAAGGGGGCGGGCAGCAAGAATGCTCACTCGCGCCGCCCACTCGTCATGGTAGACCGTTGAGCTGTCAAGGCCTTGCATTGCATATGGAGGCGTTCCCAACCGAGCTCACTTACCGGCCCTGCCTTCCCTGACTTGTCAACTCTATCTCTCCCCCAGACCAGGGAAACACGCTCAATCGGGAGTCTACTACCGCGATCTCTTTTGGTCGAGTGGCTGCATTTGCCGAAGGCAACATGATGCACCCCGGCCGGGGACCCCAGACTGCGTCTGTTGGTGTGTGGTGGAACACGCTGTATCCGCTCAGAAATCTGGGGTATAGTGTTCCACGGCATGGATTGGGGTTTAATATGGACTGAAATGGCACGCGGACGAACAACGACAAATGAGGTCCGTGGACACATATTAGAGAGGTGCTGCGGCATCAATATCAACTGAGTATTTACCCGGGCCTTCTCACGGGCAGCCCTGGGCCCGCTCGAGCCGGCTTTCCGCAATTGGTGCGGGCACAACAGACAACACTGGCCTGGATGATCCGTTCCGGTTATTTTGGAAGGACTGCTATATTGAGGCTGATGACTGCTACTGAGAGGTCACCATACCAATCTGTTGACGGTGCCCAGTCTCTAGCTGGCGAGAGAATACACAAACGACAGGCACTTTCAAACTGGATTGTTGAAGCGGATACTTACGAGACCTTCAATGGTGACATCTTGAACCTGGGATCTTTTGGAAGACAGACACCAAAACCGGGTCGACATAGTCATATAGATACTCCCATGGACCGACCTGCATCGGCCTTATGCCGGAGCTTACTCCCACACAAGTGGAGTTAAAAGGGCTAGTTGATAATTTATCACCATCTTGCTGACTTGCATGGCTTGTCTGAGATCTGTTAGAATTTCAACACAGCCCTTGGCAGATGCGTGTAACACTCGAGAGAATTGCTTGAGGGATCAAGGTCAATCTAGGAAGACATATACGAATGGTGGGATCACCGGCACGGAAGACAGGACGGGTCATCATTCAAATGGATAGCAGATGCCTTTTACGTCATAGCAATATTTGCATCGGTATATAAATTTCTCTGTATACCATGGAAGCTTAGCTAGGCGGTGACATGCAGCTTCTTGCCGGGCCATTCATCAACATACCTACCTCAGGTAGGTATTTGCCTCGTCAAGCAAATCTTCGTCCTGTACGGCCTCGCCCTATCATTCCGCATCCCCTGATGCCCAAGCTCTCAGCTCTACATCCATCTCTTTGATGTAATCCCCAAATCTTGCCCAGAGGCCATGAATCCAGTCGTTGTATCTCTTGGGCCAATTCCGCCCTTCAAACATGGACTTTGTATACTCCCAATATTCGGGATAGAATCCTGCCATTTCCTAGTCGATGATCCTAGTGACCATCCACCCCTGGCTTCTATCAGGCCGCTTGAACTGATCCACTAGAATGTTTTTGGGATTCAAATCCGCATGGGTAAAAACGATTTCGTGGCCTTGTCGACCCGGGTCGTCAGAGTACCGCATGAGACTGCTAAAGTTTGCCTCATCGCGGAACGGTCCCAATGGCTTCGCGCCACGGAGCCGCATATCAGTGATGGGCCCCCCAAGGGTGTTGCAGATAGTCATAGTCTTGTTTGCCGTATTTGGGATCTTGCGAACCTGCCAAAAATATTCTTCGAGTTGGCCTGTAATCTGCCTCGCATCCCTATCAGACAGCACGTTGAAGGACCGCGCAAGTTGAAAGCCCGGAAGTCTTGTCATGAGAAGGAACGCAACTTGACGGCCGCCCGGTCGACAAACAACATCAAGTGGGCGTGGGACCGGCACATCAGTGTGCTTTCGAACCAATCTGAGAGCCTCTGCCTCATTTCGAATACGGTCGAGCTCATCCTCTAAGCCTGACTCTTTGAGATAAAGGCCAAAGGGCAAGCGGACGACGCTGGCTGAGCCTTGGGTAGGATAATAGTATCTCCCCAGTCGATACAGTGACTCGTAAACCTTCAGCCTTGCCGTAGCAGGCATGAGACGCCAGAGCATCAGAACCGCTCCGCCGAGCATTCTCAAAGGAAACAGTAACAGGCTAGGTCTTGGCGGATGCCACACACGCTCTGTCTCTCTCATGCTCAAGATTGGTGTTTCGGTTCCATGTTCCTGGGCAATGGCAATGAGTTGAATACTGCTGGCTAGCCGAGCTTGCGTGCCGATGAAGCGAGCATCTACCTTTGCAAGGTTGTTTCGTGAGTGGTCTATGGTTACTGGATAGATGCCCCTGGTGCCGACGGGTTTGACAAGTGGCGTCATTGCCAGGTGCTCGACTCGGAACTTGATGTTGATGTATCAGTGGATGGTGTTTGAAATGGCTCAAAAACCACGAGTCAATCATCTCACCTCGAAAAGGGACGAAGAGAACCTTTGCAAGCGAATATATCCATTCGCAAAGGCGTTTGCGGCCGATCGTCGAACTAGCCAGTGGTTGTGAAGAGGGTTCATAGCACTTGGATGGGCCACATTGCTCAGCCACCAGTCTCGATACGATAGACTGAAGAATACCCCAAGAAGTTCGTGAATGCGAGACTTGCTCATTGAATATGTGTTAGCCAACTTGGGGATGGCGGTGTTGGATGGTGGCGATACTCACGTTATCGGTATTGATCCAGCTGGAGGGGATTAGGAGAACTGGAGTGACAACTAGAGGGTCCCACACACTTCCAAATTTCCCTGTAATACAGCACCTTCCACCATCCCGAAGTTCAATGTCGCGCCGTTGGCTAGCAGTCGGTGGCGGCGGCAATGAACCCTCTGTGGTCACTGACTTGACGACATGAACCCAATCATCTGCCATCTGCTGAGCTTCCCCGGAAGAGACCCTCCGAATGACATAATGGGCAACTTCGTCTTGATCAAGAGCCTTGTATATAAATGCTTTGAGAAGCTCATCGTAAGGGTGAATTAAATCAGCCTGCTCCACTAAACTTAAGGCATGATCTATCGGGTCGGGGGGCATGTTCTTGTAGTGAACTGTGCCGGAATATGAGTCAAAAATTTGTGTTCATATACCGACAGCGTAAGTGAATGAAAACTGAATCCAAGCAAAACAAAGAGATCCTGTGGCCCCAAGCGTTGGAAGACGTGGTGCACTTGCCCCACGATGGAGCACCGTCTTACGTAAGATACAGGTACAGCACCTAGGTACCTTAGCAAACGATAGCCGCCCCCAGTTGCTGTGCCTCTCTTATTTACCTGCTAACCAATCAGGAAACAGGTCACAGATGGCACGCTCGGTCAAGACTGAACACTAAAACGAAGCTCAAACCAGCGCACTATTTTGCGCGCGGTAGCGTGCATCTTGAGCCCCTATCTGCGGGTTGGAACTGACGGGCCACGACAAAACAGGGTACCTAACAGCATGCTCAACCTTGAAGGCCTCAACAACAACTTATGACCCCGTAGCCCGTGTAACAAGCTTGATCAGGGTTGGAGCCAACTCACCTTGGTCCAAATGGTCGACACGTCCCCGGTCAGCACGATGAACAACCTGGAAATCATGGGCCATCTCTCTCTGATTGAAACGCCGTGATGAGGTAGAGGACCTGTTGGAAGCCGACAATGGATGAACATGTAGCTATTCATAGCCTGTATCTTCGTGCGGAGTCGCCCAAGTTCCAGTCGTTAAGCAAGCAGTGTCTACATAACATGAACGGGATACCTCGATTTGAACCTGATGTATTAGTCTCTTCAACGCAAACCAGCTTTCTGCAGTGCAGAATCAGTTCCTCACACTTTTCAACTTTCAGTTTTCTTGGTCCCGACTCCCCGGGCCGCCAGATTGTCGCCATTGAGCCTATTCACTACCCCAAGTAGAGGTATACAACCCGAGCTCGACCTTGAAAGTAATGACATCTCAATCCAAGATTTCTTTTCCAAAGGCATTTCCCCCGTCTGTGAGGACTTCGGTCCTAGAGAGAAATTTGAGTTCTTGAATTCCATGGACATCATACGGTCAGAAGGCAGGAGTGTTACTTTTCATCGTGACTAACAAATATTCAGACCGAAATCAACAATGTCTTCCTACAACGTCCCTCCCGTTCGCCATGCTGCGAAGCCAACGCAACCATCATGTGGAACACAGCCATCCCGTCCGCACTTGGTTCCTCCCAGTGAAAACCCTTTGGGATTTCCTGCTAATGGCTTGTACATCAATTTGAACTGGCTACGCAAGGATCATACCGGTGCAAACAAATATGCAAGTACACCTGTGAAGCGAGTGTCTTTAGGCTTCGTGCCTGCTATGATGTCCGCCATGGCACAGGAACGCAGTTGCTCCTTCTACCTCTGAAATTGCTCCCGTCATTTGCTTGTTCTTGATCTAACATTCGATCTCGCAGCATTGGACTCTGTGTCAGATCAGTAACGACGTCCCGAACGGTACGATAGCTCATGCCACTGATAATGGCCGCACCGCTCTTGACTTGTACAAGGAGGTCCGTCCAATCAAGGACCCCGCAAGATCTCGGACCATGGCTGCTTGTCTTATGATTGCCAAGGTGGGCCCTGGCGTGCGTGCGCTTGAATAGTGTGCCTCTGCTGTAAGACTTATGGATCCGAGAGCCCTTCCTCATGGCGAACCGCAGTGGACCTGTCGCGTGTGGGTTAAAGAAGTACTGCGGGTGATGCAGCACCACAAGCTCATCAATTTTAGGGTGTCTCTTGGTGAGTTCAATCAAATTTCCCCTCCGCTGTCTTAATGCATGCATCTCCTGCTGACAACCTGGACAGACCAGCTGGAGAAAGCTTGTCTTAGTTGGGCAGATTCTCGTCAAGCGGATTGTGCAACGCTCGGGGCCTTGGCTGTACACAACCTGAACTGAACTGGATGTCTAACATGCCCCCACGAAGACGCTACACGCCAATGGATATTGATTCCGGGCCGTATCTCGGACCGTCTCCTATGGATACGTGCACGGGGCCCTATCTTCGCCCTTCACCCATGGATACTGAGACACATGGTATGGACACAGAAGGCTATGGGAATTCCGGTGGAAGTGGTAACAGATCTGCCAGGCGCACTCCGGTCGGATACTGATCACCTTCCAGATTGTGATCTAAATGGATCAGTACTCGAGCTTGGCTTTGACTGCCCGACATTGCGTTACAGCCCTGTTTATTGACAGTCGTTAAATTCGAGCCGGAGCCAAGAGAGATGTATTGAACGCTCAGATGGAAGTTGTGAAGCAATCCCCCTATCAAAGGGTACCCAAGGTACCTTGGAATTCGGAGTTTTGGGCGTCGTGGAGTTTCATTTATGCATTTTGAATAACTACCTACTTACAGAGATAGAGCTGGTTGAGCTTTCATAGATCGATATGAACGTGAATTCCTAGCTTCCCGTCATGTTTGAGTTCTACATTTAGTACCCGAACGAAAGGTTCTTGTCATGATACCTCAACTGTCTTTCGAGTCGAAACGATCTCTTAGAACAAACTGGTCCTAGGGTTTGATGCTTCAATAAATCTCGTGCAATTTGAAAGGGTAAACTATACCTAATCAAATCATGTCGCTTTGGAAGAGCAGTGCCACTGAAGGTAAGAAGGGGTCTTCAAACACGGAATTCTCGATGACGGAGTGATAGATGTTGTCCGCAAACATCACGACAACAAGTAGACCAGATGTGTTATGGACTGGATCCACATAAGTACAGAGTATGACTCAACTCAATATCCACAATTCAAAAGCTGCATGGCGCAGCGGAAGCGCGCCGGGCTCATAACCCGGAGGTCACTCGATCGAAACGAGTTGTAGCTAAATTTCTCTTTTTTCACCTTCAACCCTTTTTCTGTTGTCCATTCTGCTCTGTCTATCGGTTAGGTAGGCTCTCTCTCTCTCACCATCTCAAGCACTCTTAATGAGTATAATTCTTTTAGTGGGATTGTCTCCCAATGGCTAAGAAGAAAAGTTTGTTTCTGACAGACTTGACACAACAGCTACCGACTACCTTACCCCATCTGCTGTCTTTCCCTTTCTGTCGACTGTCTTGATATAGATCGACTAATTTCCAGCGCTTCGTTGATCTCACAAAAACAAACGATTGCGCACCAGCAAACAATACCTAACAGTTGTTGCACGATGCGCTATCATCGAGAAGGAGAGTCGTTTGCAAGGTCATGCCGGGAAGACATCTGGAGGCTACAAGGCTACCAAAGGACAACGTAGGATACATGATCAACCTTCAACAGGGGATATAAGCCAGTGGTACGCAGAAGATGTTGAAAGGACCAATGATTCGAGGTAGCGTTTGGCTGGGGCACAAGTTGCACTATTTCTTCAACGGCATCCCAACTCACCATAACCAACACGCCGCGTTTGAAAGTGAGACTTTCAGCGTCAATCTCTCCGCCTTACACCATCCTGCCCGACTAGATGACCGTCTTGTCTGAAATGCAACGTGCTGCATGGCCCTCATCTACATGCTCAAAAAGCCAACTTGCTGACCACCCTAGTCTTCCCCGACCCCTCCTCAGCCCGAAAAACATTCACAACCCCCTCCTGCCAAAGCTTCTCTGCCGCCTCCCTCGCCGTCAACCCGTCATACACATCCCTCATCTCTGTATCTGCCCCCTCCCGCAGCAGCATCAACACTGTCTCAACATGCCCATACCTCGCGGCAATCCACAGCGCTGTCTGCCCGTAATGTCCCGCAGAATCAATATTCATGCCAAACCCAATCAGCAGCTGCGCAACACTCGTGTGCCCGTTCCTCGCCGCGATCCACAGAGCACTCGTCTGGTTCTCCGAGTCCCGTTCCTGCTCCATGATCGCGGGCGCGATCCCTTTCTGCCGGAAATAGACCGTCATGGCCTTGATGGTATTCGAGTGCCCCATTGACGCGGCCTTCCACAGCACCGTCCGGTTCTCAGGCGACACTCCCGGGCCGTAATCAGCCTTTTCATCGAGCAGCATCCTGACGCAGTAGGCGTGATTGGCCAGCGCAGCCATCCACAGCGGCGTCCGTCCTTCTGAATCCTTCGCGTCAACCTTTGCGCCGCGGGACACGAGAGTCTTGGCTATTGTCTGGTGCCCGAGATTGCAGGCTATCCAGAGAGCAGTGGAGCTATTCATGCTGCAGGCAGTCTCAAGGTCTGCCCCTCGGTCGAGGAGCTTGTGGACAAAGTTGGTTTTGTTGTCTTGGCAGGATAGGTACATCGGGGTGTAGACAAAGTCGCCCTCGCCAGAGGGGAGGTTGATGTCGATGTTTGGATGGGCAAGCAGCAGGTCGGCTATGGCGTCGTGACGGTACATGAGAGAGGCGCAAAGGGGGGTTTGCCCTCCGCGGCCTTTGTGGTTGACGTCGATACCGCTGCACTCCAGGAGCAACTTGGCCATTTCGAGATGGCCACCGGCGGCGATGATGTTGAGCGCGGTGTCGCCGTAACGATCTTTGACGTTGAGGTTGATGTAGGGGCGGGTGAGGAGGTAGGAGAAGAGTGATTCGTAGCCTGGTCTATCAGCCAGAAAAACCAATGGCGGGCCTCGTGCGGTGTGCCAGGCGTTGACGTGAAAGCTCGGTCTGCCGACGACCTTTGCTGCTGCTTCCTGGTCCCCTTGACGGATCGCCCATTGAAAAGCTTGACTCGGGATTTGGTCCAGTTGGTTGAGGAGATGCCTAAGATCAAATCTCGTGATTGGCTCGGGTCCTGGAATGCTGGCAATTTGTCGATATTTCAAATATAGAATCGTGTTTTCGATCACTCGGTGCAAGGACATCCCGTAATCAGGTTGTAGTATGCCATCAGCACTCGCATCCGATGCTATCCCAATCAGTGCGTAGATATTATCCCGTGGATCTGTCGCCTTGCTTGTCCCAAAGCTCTTCAGGAGCGAACACAAATCTGGCTGATCTCGCCACCATGAGTTCTGCCGCAAGTACCCAGGCATGATATCCAGAACGGCCTGAATGTGTGGGTCGACCTGTACTCCCATCAACCCGGGCATGAGAACAAACACCCGCGTCGGAATGGTGTTTGAACCGCAACTGATGACAGCGCTCCTGGCACTGAAAACCTCTTGGATGATCCACACTCTTCTGAACCACGGCCGACTCAGCAGATCCCCTAAGGCGTTACGGCGGCATATCTTGACGTTTGTCTCGCCTGCTCCCTCCTTCTTCACAAATATCGACCACTCTTTGACCCAAGCATCCGGTGAACTCCGTCGGCAGTTCTTTCTCCTGGTTGCTCGCCTGTCCAGTTGGGTCATCAGGCCCATGAGAAGATCGATGCCATCCGTACTTGGGCCCAGCCAGATATGTACGTTCTGAGCGTTTTCGTACACATGCCTCATCTGCTTCACCTGATGGTTCTTTTCCCGAGGGTTCCCTTGGTCGATACATAGAGCATCGACCCACAAGATCCTATCCTCATCTGACCTCCTTAAACCGCACAACGCCTGATGCAAACTTTCGGTCACTGTAGCCTTCCTCCCGCATACTTGAATTTCCTTTGATATTGGCGAATCGCCCCACGCATATGAGAGAGCTTCATAAGGGAAACCATCTACCTGATGGAGAGACGTCTCAAACAGCTCGCATCGTATCGGATCATCATCGCGGCCCCTTAAAAGTTGTATGAGCCGGATTGAATCAGTTTTGAGATTGATAGGTGTGTATGTGTAGTGAGAGTCCAGCGCCATACTGTTACTGGTACCCGATGGTAAAAAACCGTTAATGGGACGTTGTTGAAGCTGGAACGTGATTTACGCGCCGAGGGTTGCGAAGAGGCTGCGGGGTCAGTCCGCCTCTGGGTTAATTAACCATCCAGGAGGTAAGCAAAAGCGCTCAGTGCCACAGGTACACTGCTGTGTGACTGGATGGAACGCATTTTTGGTTACTTGTGGCTCAGGAATATGGCCCTGTCAGTGGTCGTCAACTGTGCTTGCTGCAATTGCACAGGAGAATATTGGCCAATCACCTTCGTCTGGTCCCGCCAGGTAGTTGGGGGTTGCAGTGTTGACATTCCATGATTGATTCAGGTTGACATATCCCACAATGAGGTTCTAGGCGATAATATTGAGTCGGTTCGAGCGTAGGATCTCTACACATCGAGGGGATTTACCTAGGGACGTATTGTAGAGAAAACGACCAAGAGGCCAGCCGCTAGCTGGGGCAAACCAGAGCATGGCATCTGAATGGGTGGCCCGAGCTTCTCCATCTTCAACCAGCCCCCTGTTAGCCGCTGCTGTTGGTCCTGTTGTTGATGGTTCCCTTGTTGGTCTCCTTGTCACAGGGGTTGTTCTTCAATGTTAAAGTCTATCCGTCACACAGGATCAATCCTGGCCAGTGCTTGGCTTCCACACTCCGCGGGTTCCCCGTGACCCTCTCACGATCCACCCCGCGGCCACCTCTGCAGAGGAACACATGGACACCGCAACGTCGACACTCATTCAGCCGAAGATTCCACCCAGCGTATCGTTCCAGACTTAGGGTTCCACTTTGAACCTAATCTTGTCGTCGGACAGTCTCGTTGTGTTGGGTAGTCTTGTGTAGTTCCGGTTCGAAGCCTGAGCTTGGGCGGCATTTGCGCCAAGCACCGTACTGTCCGGTCCACGATGGAGGAACTGCCAGAGCTGCCCGAAAACAATGACAGCTTGGCAAAGAGAGCAGTAGGTAACACGTCTAAGACTTTCGTGTGCCACAAGGCTGGTTAATGGTTTCTGTCGTGGGGCGCTCTGGTAGTATCGAAGTTAGGACTAACAAACATGTGGACGCATACAGTGTGACCAGTGCCGGCAGAGGAAGGTGTGTGAGATAACCTCATCTTAGCTTCATATCTGCAAGCATTGACTTAACCTACCTGGCTAGATTCGTTGTGATAGAGAGCTGCCTACTTGCTCGAACTGTCGAGCTACCAATCGGAGCTGTAGCTCGACCGGGCTCGGCCAGAAGCCTCGAGAACCGAGACAGAGAGTCCTCATCACTCATCAGTAGTGAGCATCAGCGCGTAGCTATAGGGCCTTGTATGAGGTGGCCCCGTTTGTTGCTAGGCTGACCCTTGCCGATTTTCTGGCTACAGTGAGAGGAAGATAGACAATCTCGACTCCCGTCTGGGAACCATTGAGAAGATGCTACACAACCTGACCATCTCGCTGAACAGCCGAAACCCACCAGGACTACCGTCGGGTATTCTTACAACTCTTAGCTCGACAGGGTCAAACCCCTCCTCGGCCCCTCATGAAGGTAATGCAGATGTCATTTTCGGTGCCGACAAAGACAATGAGAGCGATGACTTCGAGGCCACCGCTCTGATGAGGGAGGAGACGGCATTTGCGGCTCAGTTTATCGAGACCGCGACTTTTCCATTCCTTGACTCGGAAATGCAGGCGGCTTTCTCGTCGCTGCAACAACTTGTCAAGCTCCAAAACGTTGAGAGTGCTCGCCATGAGGCGCGGTTCGTCAATGCGAAGCCTCTCCCAAAGGGCGGCTGGGCCGAAATGCCCATGCCCTCCGCTGACATTGTTCTTAGTGTCCTCCGTGAGATAAAGGGTCTGTTGATCCGCTGTCAGCTTTGTGGGTGTCTCCTGAAAACTGACTTGCTGCGCAGAACATCCTCCGAGGGGTTTTCCAACCATTGCCACGTTTACCGGCATGGAAGATTTTCCTGACAACTGCCGCAGAATCTATTTTGCAACCGAAGAATATAGCTTAGTGCAATGGGGCATTGTCAACCTCGGGTTATACTTCACTCTGCAAGAACGAGCAACTGCATCAGAAGGGGACCGACAGATCCAGCTGTTCCAAGCCTCGCTTCTCTGTCGGGATAACATCGAGACTGCGCTCACCAATCTTCCTCTTTTGTTGCCACGGCGTAGGGAGAGTGTCGAGCTTCTGATCCTTGCGGTAGGTACTAGCTATGGTCTGTCCTGTTGATAATGTGGAGCTAAACCGAAGAGCAGGCCATGTACTCCATTGAAGAGTCGAAATACTCAGTCGCCCGGGATATGATCACGATAGCGGCGACCATATGTCAAACCCTGGGCTACCACCGAATCCGTACGTCCCCTAGCACTTCTGATTCGGAGCACAAGGCCATGCTTTTCTGGACCGTATATATATTCGACAATGCCCTGTCACTGCGTGCAGGGATCCCCGCCGCTACTCAAGGCTGGGACATAACAATTCCCAAAGAGATCGGCCCAAAGGTGAAAGACGTCAATCCGCTCTGGAAGATTGGCCAAGCTCAGTATGTCGGTCCCTTGAATTTCTCAGCGTCCGTTTTAGAATGCTGGCTAATTTGTTGACAGGTGGATCGGGTGGAGTGAGCTGATGGGGAGGACGTACAAAGAGCTCTACAGTCCTGAAGCTCTGGCTCTGGCCTCAGAAAAGCGTGCAGAAAACGCGCGACAGCTTGCCCAAGCACTTCATGACGTGGCAGCGCGGTCAGCACCACTGATCGAGCATGTCGTCGAGAAAATGAAAATATCCGGAGGCTATGATGCTCAAGCACGTTTCACCTACGACATGGCGGTGGTTGGCGATGCCCTGGTTCAGTGGTCAGCTCTTACTTTGATCTACCGTGCGGTTCCAAGTCCACCAGGGTCGCTTAGTACCTTTCATCCGGAGTGCATCCATGCAGCACGGGAGGCGTTTTCTAGTCACGAGGGTTGCATGGTGATGTGTGGCGAAAGCGTGTTCATGAAAGCAGGGTATATTTTGTGGTAACGTTGCTCTCTCTCCATCTCCCTGCGGTGACCACCCTGACAGCCCGCGATAGGAATGTTCTTTATATCCCCTTCATCCCGCTGGTCGTGCTCTTCTGTCATACTATAGAAACTTCCAATGACGAAGACCTCGAAATGCTGGAGAGGTTCACCGAGGGCTTGCAGCCTGTGGCGCCTGTTTCTTCGGGTGTCACTAAACTCTATCAAATCTCACAGATGCTGGTAAATATTGCCAGTCTCTGTCTGAAGACGAGAAGACAGGGACAGCAAGACCACAATATGAGTATGGTAGGGGACAACGTTGAGATGTACTTGAACCAGTTGGGCTTCATGCCGCAATATCCTCAACATGGTCACACGTATGGGGTAGGGGCGCCGCCACCATTCGGCTCGGATATTGACCAATCCATCCAGCTCGGAAACTGGTTTTCGGGAAACACGCATATATTCGGCTTGATGGAGGAAGATTTGTCGGGGTTCCAGAATTTCGAGCAATGATGCGGTTGGGGGAGTTGACGGCTCCTATAAACAGAGTTGCGACAACTTCAAAGATTTCTCGATCAGCGGTGCATGCCGCGATGTTGGCCGTCAGAAAACAGAGGTTCAATCAGTTGGTTTCCGTGGGTCGTAAACTTCGTATCCCTCGTCCTCTGTGTCGCTTTCCACGAGTTCGCTTGTAGCTGCTGGCAAGCCAACTGCTCCTGGAGCCTCCAGTTTGAGTGTGGTATTCGTTTTTGTATCCGTCACGGGCCCAGTGTTTCCAGCTACCGGCACGAATGCTGACTTGAAGCCTGTCTTTTTGAAGCCGCCCTTCTTGAAACCTCCTCCAGCTGTTGATGCCGCTGCCTCGCCGAGCTTGATGCTGATGACACCCTCGGCCTTCTGTTCTTGTCGTCGAGCGCGGGCAATGGCATTAGGGTCCTTCACCATTGCTTTCATGTCCTTCAGGCGTTGCTTGTGGGTGTGATCATAGCTGCTGAGATGGGCTTCGTAGTCATTATTGCGGCTGTAGCCCTTCTGGCATAGCTGGCAGTAGAATGCCTGTCGCGCTTCTCGTGCTGACGAGGTCTGAGCTGGCGGTAGGGTCTGGTTTCGTGGAGGCATCGCGGGCGGTACAGATACGCGAAGGGCGTGTTGATTCTGGATAGCTTTCGTCAGGCATCCGAACTTTGCGGCGAGGACAAGCGTGCTCGTGCTGAAATGAGGTGTGCCAAGTCCTGGGACCCTGGAAAGCGTGGGGTTAGTGCCGGGTTTAGTGGGCCACTGTTCCCCAGGGTCTCCGCTAGGCTCAGACGCCAGCAACGACTCGACCAACGCATCCTTTCGGGACTCAACAAATTCAAGGCTGTGAAAAACCACAGAAACCACTACCGCGGATTCTGCACTGCGCTTTCTCTGGGACAGGCCGTGTCACGCCGCGTTTGTCTCTCCCTCCCTCCATCATGGAGTACCGCTCATTGCGATCACGAGCTTCTCAAGACACTCTTGTGTCCAACGCTTCAACTTCCCTGTCGTTACTCGAACTGGATCCAACACCAATGGATTCTCCTGCCTCTGTCCCATATACGGACAAAGACCTCCCACCACTACCTGAACAACCAGAAGAATCGCTTTCGGACTCGACACACTCGCTCCGGTCCAACCCAACAACGACTTCCAGTGTAGGGTTAAGCGGCGCCGGTCATGGGCCCATCTTTTATCGCAAGTCTCACTTTTGCTGACCCTTCGAAACTTTCTTTCTAACACCAACCCTTCAGTGACACGCATCCAACGCTACTCGTCGTATACATTTTCCCTTTTCACAACCTTACACCTGGCCACAACCTCAGTTATCCCCGTCCTGGCCCGCTCCGTACCTGCCTCCGAGTCGTACCTCCTCTTAGCGCGCGAGATCTACCAAACACCCCTCTCCGAACCGCTACTGGTAGCCCTCCCAGTTGTTGTCCACGTCGGCACCGGGATAGCCATTCGCCTTATTCGAAGGTCTCAAAATCTTAAGCGGTATTATGGCGACGACCACCACCACAGAAAGGGCAGCGTGCCAACAAAACAAACCCCTACTCTGAGAAGTGGGTGGCCCACCTTCAGCTATATTGGCGCGTCAGGGTACGGCTTCACGGTCATCTTCGCAGTGCATGCTTTTATGAATCGGGGCTTGCCACTTCTGGTGGAGGGTGACAGTGCCAATATCGGACTGGCGTACGTTGCGCATGGGTTCGCGAAGCATCCCGTTATCTCTTGGACGTCGTTTGTCTCGTTGATTGGTCTGGGTGTTGGGCACATGGTCTGGGGATGGGCGAAATGGGTCGGAGCGGCGCAGGGTGCCGGGTGGCAGCTTGAAAGGCATACTGGTAATGCGGCAGTCGACAAGCAGACCAAGAAGAAGAGAAGGAGAAGATTGTTGGTGATTAACGGAGTTGCTGCTATCGGGTGCTTGATGTGGGCCGCCGGTGGCCTTGGAGTGGTGGGCAGAGGAGGCGAGACCCTTGGGTGGGTTGGAAAAGTGTACGATGGCTTGTACGAGAAGGTGCCTGGTCTGTTTTGAGGTGGAATCAGGTTGAGGGCTTTGGTTTAAAGCGACTTCCTAGGCTTGTCGATGGCAAGTTTGAAGCATTATGATGTGATGAGTGCATTTCCAAGCTACATAGAATCTTTCAAGGCGGATACCCCGAGCAAAGACATGGTGGCAACGGAAAGGTGTTGGAAGGTGGTCGTACATCAACTGGATTATCTTGCATACTGCATAGCGTGTATTTAACAACGTATATAGGCATATAACATATTTGGTCAACCCAGTCGTGGATTTCCTGGATTTTGACATACACATCTCAAAACATGAAGGCCACAAACTCCTTGCCCAAAATATGCTCCTCTATCTATTACTTGATTGCGCCCACAGACTAACTTTTCAGATCAGCCCTTCAAGGCTCATCGCAAAGCTTGTACCGAGTGACATATCTGTCCAGCCCCCAATCGCATCCAAAGCAATCGCACATCTAGTAACGTGGTCATCAGTAAACATTCCTTTGACTAAAACGAGCACCAGTATCAACACACGTTCTTCTTGCCTCCTGGCACACAACTCCACAGTCTCTCCGCATTTTGACTGCTGCCGTCACCGTTGGCCCCAATGATGCCGTTCCAGCAAGCCGAAGCATCGATCATATCTCTGCAGGTCTCGACGTTGGTCGCGGTAACAGGACATGGGCCTGTCACATTGTGTTGACGGCCGTACAAAGCGGGAGAGGCGATCGCCAGCGTGGCAGTGGCTAGTACTTTGAGGAGCTTCATGTTGAAGTCGATTTGAGCTTTGTTGAGCTAGGGGAGAGGAGACGCAGCATTTGGTTGTTCGAGGGAAATGTACGGCCGGTATATATTCTCGAGAAATCTTTACTACATATTATTTTCTTGTGACGGGTGAATTCAACATGTGGATGATCTACAAGTTCCCCGCACCAATGCCAACACTTTTTTTCACCTTGTATATTATTGCAGGTCATCTATTTGGCCGGCTGGTCCCGACTAGGAAGTTTTAGAGATGGGGTGTTGTTTAGCCTAGATTGGGGTGCCTGATAGGCACATCGGGAGTTGTTAGGCGGATACCCAGGGGCAAAGATGTCGACTCTGGACTGGTTCGTCAAATCAATCTGGGAACTTCGAGAAGAGAACATTAATATACTCCTGCGGATAGTTTGGAGAAGGCAATAAGGGGAAGTGTAGATAAGGTAAGGTACCATGGAGCGATCGGATACAGTCGGCGGCTTTGGTGCGATGAGCAACCACGGCTAGAATCAGCCAGGCATGGTTAACCACCAAGACAACGATGCTTGTTCTGGTATGAAGCGCCGATAGCTTCAACAGAGCATAATAGGGATGAGGCTTTGCAACGTGCTCCTTGTGAATGCTTGCTCCTGTGGGCATCGGGCATCGTTCTCAACCTCATCATCATCGACGGAGTCAAAAACAGCCGCACATCCTCATCAAACGAGACATCGATGTCATACAATGACTTTCTCCGCTCTTCTGATCTTCATAAAGGATCAATCAGACTGACAAACAGCTTTTGTCGGTGAAGAAGGCGCCCAATGTCTTGGATGATGATGTCATCGGCTCACTGTTAGCCGACATCTTGGGACCACCCGCACCGCACAGCCCCTGCTTTTTGGTTCTGGAACGGACCTCCACGAGCCCCTGGGAACGGACCGCTAATCAGTGCAGAAAGATCGGACGCTACTTGATAGCTTATTCGGACCTACTGGACGCCATCTTTTGGTATCAATACCAACTGCCGCAATGACGTTGCTTTCTCTGCTAAATCGGGTAGGAGCTGCTCGGTCCACGTCACATGCATCGTCCACGATAGGTATCTACACTAATGGCAGGTACAATGTCAACATAAAATGCAGACCGAGCCTTTTTAGGGACTCACAGCTCAATGTCAAACTCACTGATCCTTCCCGCAAGTACTGTGTTACAGCAAGTCAACCACTTTCCACCATGGGCTCCGTTGATAACCCGAGCCTGGCAGGCATCCAGCTGCCAACCATCAGACTAGATACCACGCTTACAGAGCTGTACAGGCGTGCAGGTCCGAAGAATGCAAACGCTCGACTGGGCATGGTGTTCTGCGGCGTCAACAGCGGCGTCGACCTCAACCCTGACTTTCCACGCAATACCAAGTACCTCTATCAAGACAGCCCTTTCAACACGGTCCCTCGAGAAGAGCTCACACGCAAGAATCATGAGCTCAAAAAGTCACTCGCCATGAAGTATCTCAGCCTCATCCCCCAACGGGACGCCTTCATCGCTGGGCCATCATCCGTTATCATGTTCAACATGAATCAGTCGCCCTCAACAGTCGAGCATGACCGTGAAGAAGCGTCCACCACTCTATCAGTTCTCGATCCGTCACAGCGCCCCAGCCTAGTGTTCTGCCCCGGCCCCTCCAAGATCCCCATGAAAGAGCATGGCATCGACAGGATCACGTACAAGATTGTCGTCGACGGCCTAGAAGCGTACCCTCTCACCCACTGTCTAGAGACTCACTGGGTCCTCAACTCCAAAGCCGGTCTCGCCCGCTCCGGTCTTCCAACTCCCAAATGCGACATTGTATCTGTCAAGGGTTACCCGCCAGTCTCCCCAAAGTCATGCTGTGAAGCCTGCCGCGCCGACACGCGACTGCACGATCTCACCTTCATTCCAGTCTCTTGCACCGGCCCAAGAGGCCAGTGGCTCGAAGCCCAATCTTCCAGAATCCTCTCGGCCATTTCCTCCCGCCCTGTCCCGTTTGTTTTGAAAAATCAACAGGTCTTTGGCGGAGCCGGCACCTGGGTCGTCACCACCCAAGAACAGAAAGACGAGCTGCTTTCCGACTTTGAAAGCGCCGATGGCCCCCTCCGCAAGCTACTCTCCCAAGTCACGGCAGAAAACCACCACATGGATCCAGGAGCGGTGATCATCTCGGACATGGTCTCCAACCCCATTGGCGACTACGGACTCACGTTTTTTGTCAAGGAAAACGGAGAGCACATCTTTCTCGCGGCGTCGGAGCAAATGATTGACGGGAACAGCGCGTGGGTCGGGTCCACGATTGTTTACTCGCGGCAAGAGGCTCTGCACCAGAGATTCAAAGAGCTGGTTGAGCGAACGGCTGGGTTTGTTTCAAAGCATGGGTATGTCGGGCCGGTGGGGATTGATGTCTTGGAGACGAAAGAAGAGGGGGAGACGGAGACGCACACGGGGGAAAGGACGAAATATCACGTGGTGGATTTGAATGTGCGGACTTCGGGGAGTTTGGCCCTTCCGCTGCTCAAGGGGCATTTTTGTGGGAAAGGGCTAGATTATGCGAGTAGCTTTGGGATTACGGTCAAGGGGACGAGAGAAGAGTTTGTGAGGCAGTGGAAGAGGGATTTTGAGGAGGGGAGGATGTTTGCGCTGAGCTGGTATGAGGACGAGGAGGGGAGCATTGCTGATTTGGCTGTAGGCGCAAAGGATGAGACAGAATTAGGGGAGATGATTGAGAAGGTGAGGGAAGGAAGTGAAGAAGTTGTATTTTGATTTTTGGTGGCATTTGATGATAAGCAGGCGGGAATATATAATTAGCAAGCAGGAGTCTTGGTGTTGCTATTTAATTTTGATATCAACTATGTCATAATTAGTTATTATCTGAATGATCTCCGTTGACTTTACCAATTGGTTCCCAATGACTACAATCTTCATCAACTCAACGCAGAATAGGTAGGTCCCATATTCGGACCTTAAAATACCACCGGCAGTTGAAGCTCTGCTGTCAACGTGACGCAGCAGAGACACCGTTGCATTCTAGCCCCTCTTCAAACCCGGTGCCTCTTCCCAATATTTCTTAGTCACTGCTTCCTCAGCTACCCCAAGCTGTCAAGACCCAACACAACACGCGGGGAACTTGAGCTAGAACACACCAAACTCACACACATGGTGTGGTGGTGTCCGAGCGGTACCGTTCATGACAGAATCTGGGGAAGGTCGCAAGCAATGATCCTCACCGTTATTGGCAAGGTGAGTCCTTGTCGTGCCGCTGGATTGGTGCGGGAGGACGCCATATGGACGGCCGAGAAGCAATAGTTTGTGGTTTTGGGCTGCACGTTGTGCCATTCTCGGTCGGAAACGCGTCGATTCGTAAGATGCAGGATTCAGGGTGGGCGCTTATTGATTGCTCGAGGTAAAGTATTCGAATTCAGAGGCGTCATTATGGCCTGCTTCCCGCTGCTTACTCTCTCCTTTTGTTTGGTTTCCTCAAAGCGGCCAGACACCGCATATCAGGAAAACCGCCTCAGACTTTGGCGGTATTTTGTAACGACAACGAGATCATGTCGACCCCGAGCGAGCCAGCCACGAGCTCCAATGGCATCCGAGTGGTGGGAGATGAGGAAAAGGGGCTTCATAGGACGCAAACTGGGGTGACGATGTCGCCGGAGCTCTTTGAGAAGCTCTATCTCACGCCGAAAGTGCCTCATGTCGGTGACAATAACAGGCGGTTTGCCAACCCCACGGCATTAGGCTTTGTTGGGTGAGTCTCATAGTTGCCTGCCTCGAGAAAAGCATTGACACGATCAAGTTTCGTGATCTCGACATTCACTTTTTCGATCGTCTGCATGGGATGGGGCGGGGCTTCTGGTTTCTCTCCTGTCGTGTAAGTCATAAATTCTTGCAATTCCAATCCCGTTTGGCTACTAAGTCACTTTGAATCAAACAGCGGAATCTTCTTCTTCGTCGGCCCCGTCCTGCTCCTCTTCGCCATGGTCTTCGAGTGGATAATGGGAAATTTCTTCCCAATGATGGTCATGGGCCTCTTCGCAGTGTTCTGGCTGAGCTTCGGAATGCTTCAGCTCCCAACATTGCAACTGGCTGCCCCGTATGCCACCGAAGCCGATCCTACGGGTCTCGCTTCTCGCGAGTACAACTCGGTTATTGCGCTTTATCTGGTTGTGTGGGGATTCGCTCTGTTCACCTTTTTCTTTTTCACCTGCAAGATCAATGCCGTTTTCGCGGCGATCTTCTTGTTGGTCAGCGTTGGTGCTTGGGTGTTGAGTGGTGCTTATTTCCGAGCGAGTGTTGGCGATTTTGACGGCGCTGGAAAACTGCAAAAGGTAAGTAAGGTACCGGTAATTTCTCTCAAGAACAGAAGACCAGTCGCTAATGGTAACTTGATAACAGGGTGGTGGTGCGTTACTGTTCATAGTGGCTCTGCTGGGATGGTACATGTGTTTTATCATCATGGCTGGCGAGATGCGTATCACACTGAGTCTTCCGGTTGGCGATCTGAGCCATCTTTGGCCCAAGACAGATGTTGAGTTGGCCGCGGTGGAGCACCGTGAGCACCGCGATTGAAGAGGAAGGCAGGTATACCTACCTAGTTTTGCAAACAGATAGCGGTAGGATGCTCGTTGCGCAATCGGCCATGTTGTGTGTACTGATAAATGCTCGAATCATCTTAAAGTGGAGAAAAAGGAAACCCTACAAAGAAACATCATCGTATTAATTATACTTTTAGCCGTTTAAAATATAACTGAGGTTCATCAGCTTCCGGAAACTACCTGATTTGGCTACTGGTATGTTAAAGCTTTGCTTCACGTCTTCATAGTTGTTGCTTCGCTCTTGAACCTGGGGCAATCACTCCGGTTTGTACCCCACCAGCGTGGTGTCTCCCCCAACCGGCACTTTCCACATCTTCAACTCAGATCAGTTAAGCTGTCACTACGCGTGGATCTTCGAGAAAAATGCAATGCAATGTGTCCGACTTGAAGTTTCCAACCCGTTTCACCTCTTCGGTTTTTGGAAGCTGCAGTATGGTCCCGCCAGAGGCAAGCCGCTATGACGCCTCTGATTGGTCAATTGACGTGTAAGTGAAAGGGTCCAGCATCATCGATCTTGCAGATCGACAACCGCAGCAATCCATGACGAAATCGAGTAGTAGGAAACTCATAGTGAGCTTAATCGTACCCTTTTAAGAGCTCCTATTGCTTTTTATCACACTGTACGCGCTTTAAACTTCCAGCCATGACCCTCTCACGATTGACACCTCGTCTCATTCAATCAGCCGCCTTTTCCACCACAAGAATTAGAACACTCCCAGTTCTCTCCCGCGCAATCCACACAGCGCTTCCCGGAACAGCATCTCCAGCTCCTCGTCCACTATCACTGAACATTTCTCAAAAGCAAACCTCCCGCCGCTTCACCAAAATGTCCAAGAGCGTCGCCGCTGCATCTCACGATGACTTCAACCGCAACTCCCTCTTCAACCTCAAAGGCCGCGTCGCCCTCGTCACAGGAGGCGGTTCCGGCATTGGTCTGATGGCCACACAGGCCCTCGCGGTGAACGGTGCCAAGGTCTATATTGTCGGCCGCACCAAGGAGAAGCTCGACAAGGTGGTCGAGATCTACAACAAGGACATCGAGGGCGAGATCATTGCCATTCAGGGAGACGTCACGAAGAAGGAGGAGGTTTCCCGCTTGTACAAGGAGATTTCCGAGCGGGAGAAGTGCCTATGCATTCTGATCAACAATGCAGGCGTGAGTAGCACAACTGTCACAACGGAGACAGAGACCGCTCAGGAGATGAAGCACAACCTGTTTGAGAATGAGAACATGACTGAGAAGGACTGGACGGACACGTACCAGACAAACGTGGCCAGCATTTATTTTATGACGTCAGCGTTCTTGCCACTGCTGCAGGCCAGCTCAGAGAGGCACCCACACTGGTCCGGGACCGTGATCAACATTAGCAGCATCAGTGGGCTGGTGAAGGGGTCGCAGCACCGTAAGTTTCTTCAAACCTTTTACTCGTTGCCAGAATGTTGACACTTTTGCAGACTTCAGCTATAACGCCAGCAAGGCCGCCGCTGTTCACCTCACAAGAATGATGGCGGCGGAGATCGCCGAGAATGGCCGCAAGATCCGCGTAAACAGCATCGCTCCGGGAGTGTTCCCCAGTGAGATGACGGCGGATGAGAGCGACGAGTACCAAAAGAGCCATATTGATGCTGAGAAGTACAAGGGAAAGGTACCAGCTGGTCGGCCGGGTCGTGATATTGATATGGCTCAGGCTGTGTTGGCGCTGGCTGCCAACCAGTACATTGACGGGCAGACGGTGGTTGTCGATGGCGGCTACACGCTCACAATGGGCATGTAAGAAGTCGGTGATTGAAACGTGTAAGATAATGTTGAAGGCAAATGCGTGGTATTAAAAAAATTAGCATAATGTCATGAGATTGTGTCTTGATCAGACATCTTACCGTGTTGTGATCGTGTCTCAAAAACATTTATTCAGTGTGCCAGTTCTACAACCACCGCCACTGGAACTCAGAATGAAGCCCCAAAACTTGACCAATCCTTTGTTCAAGTGTGAAATGGCGGGAGATGTGGATTAAGTTTTTCCAATTCCCAAGCCACTTCCCCCAATTTGACTTTCTCCTTTTTCACATGATCGCAAAAAAAAAAAAAAACATCAATTGTCCAAATTGGGTTCCCCCAACCCACGACAAGCAGCGGCTTGCTGCTACTGGGGGAGGGTCGTTATCAGCAACCATGCAGTCTGCCATGCAATGCAATGGAAGCCCCCCCTCCCCGAAAGCATGCATCAACTAGTTCCCACGCCCCCCCTTACACACCCCCGGGTCCGACAAACAAGAAAAAATCAGATGCTCTCCCGGCCGGGGAAAAAAGCTTGTTTCCGCCACGGATAGGGAAAACAAAACAATGCGACGTTCAGTGACATCATTATGTCTTGACGTTCGAACCCCCAATCCCTGTGGCGCTACACTCCCGAGAGTTGGAGATCGATCGCATACCCGAACAGTCAATGATGCGAGTATGGGAGCTACTGCAAGGGATGAGATCAGATCGAAGCACGTTGTCACGGTCAGAAGCAGATCATCAAAGCGTGTACTAGTGTAGTAGTGTGTGTGGCAAGCCGCAAATGGCGACTTGATAGATTGTGTAGAATTTCTGCCTACAAAATTCCAACTTTGGCTGCGGACCACACCTAGGTTTATGTAGGTAGTGAGCGGTTGCGGTGCTTTGTTCAATCTCTTCCAAGCAAGAAATCCAATTCCCTACAGTATTGACTTATCCATCCTCATACGAGAGTCCGTGGGTACATGCCCTAAAATGCAGAAAAGATTTTTTTAAAAAAAAGGGAAAGGGGGGTATCCGCTCCAATCTCCCGCTCGTCCTGTTCTTCGAAACATGTGCCCATCCGAGTGCGTGAGACGAAATATGCAAATTGTATGTACAAAGGAAAAAAACTAGCAGAGTAGCCGCTTCCCAATTGCTGCCCACCGATATGCAGATAAAGATGTTAAGTGAAGACAATCTGAGCAAGCGGCAACAAGCCAAGCTCGCTATTCAAGAAAAGGGGGTATCAAATCCGTGGATACTAAAATCCAAAATGCAAATGCTGATGAAAAGACAAAAGACCGCCCAGTGGTGAACCTAAACCCAAGACATATCCGAAAGAAATCCTCCAGAAAGGGGTCAAAACTGATATCAAAACTTGTTGTTCCCGCGAGAAGTCTAGGGGCGTGCCCTGGTCCACTCGATGTTCAGCCAACCGACCTTATCGTAAGCCTGCCAGAGCTTTGAGGCCTTGTTGACATCAATCTTGCAAGCCTGTTGGGCGTCTGTCTTGCGAAATTCCTTGCCGATATTGGCACATTCGCGCCTACGCAAAAAGATTCGTCTCTTGCTGGTGAGATATGTCGCACAATCCAGTCGAAGATTGCTTGCCAGGATCAACTCGTCCGGATGGAGCAAGTGACGATGCGGATCGTTGCTGAGATCCAGAGCGTTGCCCTTCCACTCCACCTTCAAACTGTTGGGCCTTCCTTGTGGAAGCGAGTCAAGTGGCGGTGAAAGATCCTCCAATGCCTCAAAATCCTTGTCCTCTCGATTCGGCGCAGCATTTCTCATACGAGGCTCCGGAGTCGCGTGCAGCTGGCGTACTGTAGGCGGGCGAGTTGGTGCAGGAGTTGCTCGAATAGGCCTGGGAGCTTGCGACTTGATTTTGGGCGATTTGGGCTTCTGGACACGAGCCGTAGGTGCCCTGGGGGCATGAATCCTAGGAGGTGTGGGGTTGGAAGCCGGAAGGATGGTCGGAAGCCGCGCCCTAGCCATATCCCTAGCAGTTTCACGGTCGGCCTGCCGCAGTCTCCTTTCCTGTTCCATCCATTTCCTGGGGTTCTGGCTGAATCTTTTGTAGACCTCCGATTTGAAATAGATCACGAGTTGATAGTCCTCCCGTTTTGGAGGCGAGACATCTCCAAAGAGACTCGGAGGTCTTGCCGCAATGTGTTTATTCATCAGATCATCCTCCACTGATCTCCCCGTTCGGGGAGGGGGGGGAAACAGCGACATAGGGGCAGCAGCGACTCTTTCGGCATTCTCATACAGGATCGGGTCGTTAGGTCGAATGTTGTGATGCATTACGGACGCGGTAGATTTCGAAAGCGGCGATGAGGGGGGTGAGACGGGCGGGGAAGGAGGTGGATTTGGTCGCTGCATTTCGAAGCCCTTGCTTGCTTGACCGGCGACATTCAGGTCAGGACTCATGTCGTCCAAGGGAGGCGGTCCAGGAGGTGACAGGAGATGACCAGGGTTTGGCATGATCGAGCGTGCGGTAGACATGTTGGATTTGGGGGAAGGTGGTGACAATGGATTCCTTGCCGTCGAGTGAATGCTTCCAAAGGACATAGGCATGTGCATTGAGTTGTTGTTGGAATTCAGTTGGTCAGCCATGCTGGGCATGACTGTCTGGCCGTCTGCAAGGTGGCAAACCCCAAGCATTGACATGTGAGGCGTGTTCGGACGATGACGAGTCTTGTACAGGGCCTCAAGATGAGTGGAACTGCTCAAGCGATACCGGCCCTGAAAGGAGAGGATCACAACCGTCGTTGATGCGGAGTCAAGGGCGCAAGATATCGATAACTTGGCCCAAGAGAGTGTATTATACGGAGATGGAGCAAGTAAGGCACCCGTGGTTTTCTTTGTTCGGTGGTGACTGCAATGGCCGATGGGGGGCGTGAGCTTCTGCGAGAGTAGAACAGGAGCTCAAGTGGTTGCTGAATAGGACACAATGCGAAGCGTTCCAATGCCCATCGTCTGGCTGTGGCCGTGGTTTTGTTCGGTGGTAATCGCCTTGTTTGCTGAAAGCGAACAATAGGCAACTGGGGGGTCTCGTGGGAATATACGTCCCAATGGCGAACAATAGCTGGCAGTAGCCTCGCAATGGTCCGTCAATGGAAGCCGTTGGAAGCCGTCGGTGACAGTGGCGAAATGGTGCCGCGCAATGCTCGTGCAGGCAACTCCGTAATGGACAGTGGAAGAAGGAGACTTCCTGCGAACGTTGATCGAAACTAACCAAAGATGAAATAAGAGCGAGAAGAGAGACTTATGAATAGCAAAGGCGCAAGCCATGGTCGACAGAACAGTGTGGGTCAATAGACTTATAAGCCCAAGCGCCGCAAGGCGGCAACAGTCTGGGGAGGGTGAAGGTTGGTCACACGGATGGCCCAAAACGGTGCAACGGGCTGGGTCGATGTACATGTACTTCCATGTACACAGTGCCAAACACACGCCGAGGGTGAACGCAAGAAAAATGCCGAGGGGATGGGCCACAGGCTGCAACCACTGCCGGCCAGTCAGGACAGACGGCTTCCCTTCCAGTCGGGCGCCAGTCTAGCTTGCGGTGGAGAATGTACTCCTGCCCAAGATTGATGCTTGTGAGTACTCTGCGCAGAGACCCTCAACGCTGGCTTGAACAAACAACCCCTCCTGTCGTGATTGGCGTTTGGTAGTCCAGCACTGCTTTGTTGTTGTTTCGAAGCCATGGACGGTTGGACCACTTACAGCCGCCAATGCTGTAACTGCCGCAAAAGATGTTCCTGTTGTCGAGATGAAGCTTTGGGCATCTGAGTGAGTGTTGGGCCATGACATCTTGAGCAAAGACAGGTGCCAGCTTGTCTGACAGGACCGACATCGCCGCCTCTAAGAAGCTCTTTTCAAGAAGAAGGTTCTGGGAGTTTTGCCTTCCTCATACGGACCTGACCATCAACCCAGAGAAGTGTGGAGGAGGTTGCGAACCAAGCTTAAACTTGATATGGCGGCATGGCGCTGAAGAGCGGCGTTGGTTTGGGTAGCCTGGGATGGCGGGCACGCTCGGCAAACGAAAATAAAAGGCGTCGCAGTCTGGCAAGATGAGCATCAGATCGGGCTTTCCATCTTTAGTCGCAAGCTGCCATCATGAGCGGGACGAGAATCGAGATGTCGATGTCGTGATGGATGGATTGTGGGCTCTGTGGGGTTGAGGGAGGGGAGCTGGACTGGCCAGCAACTGGAAGTGGAACCCCCCTTTTGTCAATTGAGCGCGGGGAGCGGTGTCTGGCACCTTGAGCCTCCAGATCAATTGAACCCCAATTGGGCGCCAGTTGGGCACTGAGGCCTGAGTTCATCGTCCACGCGTTTCTCCATACAAAGAGGAGTTTCGACAACTCAGATGGACACCTATAAGCAGGCCGGTGCAGGTCGCCATATCTCAACCATCAAGGCGTTGCCACTTGGGATTGCTGAAGCGAACAAGAAGCAATGAAACGCGAATTGGCCAATCAAGGCAGCAACACGGGCGAGGCAAGTGACCCGCGTCTTGCGATGAGGTCTGGAGGCTTCGATCCTGAGATAATGGGGGTTGGAGTAGAGCTTCCGCGTTGAGAAGTGTGAGTCATAGGAGCGCGATGTCGTTGGGGGCAGAATAACCTCTAACAGAGGAACGGAAGCTGCTGGCAGCAGGTGTGCTGCGTGAGCTGTCAGTTGGGGGCAGGTGGCAAGCCTATCTGCCATTCACTCCTCTGCATATCAGCAGGTACCCTTGGCGCTCGCCAAGTACCTCGACCTTGATATCAACTCGAGGTGTGCCGTTAGGAGAATGGCCTCTGGGCGCGTTGCAGGCTTGATCACCAATCCAGCCTGACGGATTCTCTGATTTCAATAAGCTATTTCTGGTGGAGATATGCTCAACAATCTCACAATCTAAGTAATGCCGAATGACCTAGTCAGCAACTTTTATCACCGTTCCCATTTTATCACACCAAGGTTTGCCCAATTTCATCCGGTTTGCAGCTGTTAAGAGCCCAGGTGAGCTGCCTGACTTGCTAGACGGCTGCCATGGAACACTTCAAGATAAATTGAGTTGACCCAGCGCCATGTCGGACTACGGCCGACACATTTCTCACGGCGCTACGCCAGAGCGCTCAAGCAACCTCCGAACGATCCGCGACCATGGCACCGACTACACCAAAGCATCGTAGCCACCGCGGACAGAACCTCGCCTCCTTGATTCGTAACCCTCTTGAGTTTGCCCGCCATCGGCTAGGCTCACATGGACGCAATTTAGCATGACTCCAACATATCGAGCTCTCCCACCTCCCAAGTTGTGCTTGGTAATCCTAGGTGCCCATGGGATTCCGCAATCTCCATACTTAAGTCCGCAATGCCGTGCAATTGAGTCAATTGTATTGTTCTCGACCGCTGGTGGTTTGGAGGCTCAAAACACCTCAGCTCTGCCGGCGTGAGCCACCGTTAGAACCGCCTTGACTTGGGCTTTCATCTCCAACCGTCTTCATCCATCCTGGGCGGGGTCACACGTTGATTGCACCACACTTCGGATTCTGGGCAGTTTGGACTGGGTGTACCAATGCCTTCCCGCCTGATCACCCCCCTCTATCTCTGGCTGCCATCCAACTTCCAAGACAGACCACAAATCCACCGTCCATAGGATCATCCTTGTCTGAGAAAGCGCCTAGCCATCTCCGCACCACCTGTGTGACATGCCGTGGTCACCATTGACAATTCTGATTTCCTCACATGCCACCTTGGATCTTGACATTGGCCCTGTGTGCTTCCTACGAGAACTCGGGAAGGGCAACGACATGTTATCATCTTGCTCCTACAAAGCATGTCGCAGCAATCTTGACATTTACTCGCAAAATACCTATCCCAATTGCTTGGGTATTCCTCCTTGACATCGATGCTGGAATCATCCCACCATCCCACCCCGCCATTATCTTATCACCCCTCCTCAGACGAGGGGCACTGCTCATGTGTGCCCCTCTTCCGCAACACCGTTGGGGTCCTTCCTGTTCAAGCGGGGGTGCATTGGAGGAGGCATGATGAAATCTGGAGTCCCTGCATCACCTAGCTTCTTATTGTTCCTCTGGAATGCTGCTCTTTCCCTGCTCTTTCGTTCAAACACAGTAGCAGTTGGGTTGGCGATGTGCATTTTGAGTTGTTGGCTGTTCCTTGAGCTGTCCCACCCCCACAAGATCCACCAACAAAAGGGTGGATTGAGCGGGGCCATTGGTCAATTGCCAGCCAGCGTAATCCCAGAGAGTGGATTTCGGTCACAACGATTGTTCTACTGTGGTACATCTCCATTCCATCCATGAACCATTGATGCGGTGTAGGAATGATCACCTTTCACGCAACTAGCCGCAAACAACAACCTGCGCTGCCCAGGGTTTGCCCTCACCGACAACACCTCCACCGAGAGCCTCTCAAGAAATCTCGGTGTCGGCAACTGCCCTCCAGCTCGGAACACACTGTCCGTACCAACCGGGAAGCATCAGCAGGGTCATTGAGCATATCTGATCGGACACCGTTATCGCATAGCTGGGTGGGATACCTTCCTGCTTCCATTCTTCAATGCACTTCCAACACACTTCGAAGCTGCCACGGCTGCATAAATACCGTCGCCTTGACTTCTCTTCCGATGTTCATGCTTCCGATGCTGAAGTCTGGAACAGCCAACCAGCGATCTTATCGGCAGCCTGACAAGCACGCAAGCCTCAGGGCTGATCGCCGACAAGGGTTGTTGAACATTACCCCAGATACAATGTGCAGTCCCGGTACCACTCGAGGCCAACAGCCTCGCCCGGTTTCGATCTGCCAATTCGCTTGCTAGCAGGCCGGTCGCGGAACTGGTAGTGCATATGCGCTGCAGAGTGAGGTGGTGTTGATGCGCTGCTCAAACAAGGCTCGCGGCTGTCCGATTGACCACGGCCCTCTCGGGTACCTGACATGATCGGGGAATGGCAGAACGAGAAAGATGCACAAACATACAGAGGCATCTGATGATAGTATATCCCCTCTTCGCGTGCCCACACAGGCACGAACGACTCGTGTTTAAATGCATAATGGAACAATATCATATGTCAGTATATCAACAACCGTCCACACCACCAAGGAACCAACCAACCATCCAACCTCAGTCACACGCGCTCTGATTCATGGGCATCTGAGTGCGGTCCTTCAGCCTACTCGCGTATCCAGATTGGTAGGCATGACTGCACACACACACAATCTTCACCTGAGCCAACCTGTTCTGGAGGACGGTTCGAAACAAGAGGGTGTGAGCCTATCATCTCTCACTCTGGTGACTCCGCGCTCCCACTCCTGCCCCCCCCGTTCATCCCTGTCCATCCAAGTCCCCCTCTTCTCCTCAAAAGCCTGGAGCAGCTTGATGAACTACACTAGGTAGCTGTAGCATTCTACGCAGCGCAAGAATGGTTTCAGATGGAATTCTGTCACCTGATCTGAAGACAAGCTCAACCACGCCCGCGAGATGTGTCATTCGAACGGTCCGAACGGGGGGACGGCGTGGGTGGAGGGAGGGGAGCAGCAATCGGGCCAACCTGGTGATCCGACATGTTTCACTTGTGCACACCCACTTTGCGATCACGGGCACCGGCTTGGAAGAAACCCACACCTCTCTGCGCACATCGGCGATAACAGCTAAAACCGCAGATAAACAACTTTTCTTTTTTTAAAAAAGTATATATCCTGTTATTCGACAAGACGTCATCTGAGTAACCACGCGGGATAATACCTCCCGGTTGGCTGTGAGCAAGGCAGGCCTGTCCATCGGCCATGGTTCGGCAGAGTCCGATGTTTCGAAAATATCAAGTTTCTTGTTTTGATGGCCCAAGAAAAAAGAAGAGAAAATGGAAGAAGGACATGCAAAGGGAAGAAAACGGAGGTCCGAAACAACAGCGCCAGTCAGTTGGTCATCCCGCTCGACTTAAACCCTGGTTGTGTGTGTACTGCCCAGACGTCGTCCACGTAACCGCACTTACGTGTGATGAGGCCATAATACGGAGAGCAAAAGAGAGAGAGAGAGGGGTAAGTAGGGCTGAGGACCGGACTGGTACGTTACGGATGGAAGACATGAGTCCAAGGTGAAGGTCGGGGCGTGTGAGTCGTCGCGTGTCAAGAAGAGCACAAGGTCAGCAGTCGGTGACTGCCTATCCATGACCAAAGTGGAATTCCACGCGAAACCTGCCCACGGTCGATACCCCAGGTTTCCCGCGTCGTCACTGGATTCACCCACTTCCTGTCGTACAGTCACGCTACCGCCCATTCAGATGCGTCAACAATTCCTTTGCCTGTGTACACAAAACGTTGTCTTACCTTTCCATCTGGGAGGCAACCGGCCAACTATGGTTCCGAAAACCAAAAGGTCGATGGACATCTCAGGTACACTGGAGTATCACGGGAACAATGGCATTTTTGAGACCCCCCTACGCAGATGGAACATCAAGGTGTACAATTTAGACTGTTCAATTTCCATGAGATCCTACTCCCACCCGTTGGACCGTCACTATGTACCATGACGACTAACACGCTATCCTCGCGAATAACAAACAAATTCACCCAGTCCTGACTTTCGCCTTGTCCTGCCCATCAAGTTGTGCCTTGTGGTTGCATTGCTCATTTGTGCACTCTCGCTTTTCCAGTCTCCCTCTGCTCATGTATGTACATTACCCAGCCCATCGCCTTCCCACGGATGGCAAGAGAAGAAAAGTCCGGCCACTGCCCATCAAGGGCAACGGTCAACATTGCTCTCCGCTCCGTCACCTCACCGTATTACGTCTGCCAATATCTGCACTCCCTGCCTTGCGGTATTTCCGCTTCCCGCCACCGTACCTATCTAGCACTTCAAAAACAAGTACCCCCCCAATCCAATTTGTAAGTCCCATTCTCAATTCCCACAGCTTCCGCGGCTCGCCCCTCTATCTCTCGCCGGTTGAGTCAATGAGTCCATAGACGACGCGTCCTCAAACTAGGCAGCCGCCTTACCCTGTTCCTCGCCATGCGTTTCCGTGTCATAATTCGAGAACCAGAGGAAAGAAAAGAACACAGAAGCTGCAGAAGAAGAGCACAAACTGAGCACGCTCATGCAGGTAAACGCTGCAGGCAGACCGCCCACGAAATGCTGAAACGTACTCCAGTAATTGTCTCTTGGATTGAGGCTCTGCCTCGCGAGGAGGCCGATTTCCAAATTGAGCAATGCGGTGGAAGTGAGGGACATGCTTGTTCAGCTTGCATATCCCACAGCCTCGAGGAGTCATGGCCAATGGGGAGCCAACGCTCATAGGCGGAGATGGCTGAGATGCATAGCATACACGACATGTCCGCTTTTTTTCTGCAACCGAACCGCCCACCCAGAAGTCCTACCGCTCAACATGTCGCAGTAGGACCTCATGGCTGTGAATCTCTTGGGTTGAGGGTCAATGCCGGAGAGCCTCGTGCAGGGTTACAACAGCCGCCAGCCTCGCTCTCGTCCAGACCAATGGTCAGGCAAAGATAAGCCTCCGCTCAAGTGAAGTCGTAGATCACCAGGCTCTCCCCCCCGCCTCGGTTCTGTTTCCTCACGACGATCATCTCATCGTCAAACCCAACCAAGTCCCTTTCTTCGGCAATATCAACCGGGTCATAGTATCCACTATTGCCGTTTGGGCGATCCGAGGAAGTCACTCGCCCTGGCCGTATTTCAATACTCCTGACATTGCTCTCTCTTGATGTGGCACCCTCCAGAGCCCATACGCGCATTTCCTCGCCTCGGGAACTGACGCTGACCGCCTTGCCACGCGAGTTGACCTGCCCCTGGCTGATTCCAGACGTGTGTCCCCACAGCCGATGACCGGATGTCACAGTCAAAGAGGACCGGTCAGACCGGCATAGAAAGTGCGATAGGGTATTGTCCGGTAGCGTGGCAACGAGATAAGGGTGACTGTAGCATAACGCTTTCGGGCCACAGTCGCGAGGGTCAAAGCTGAAATGGGGAGATGAGCGGCCAGGATCCATGACCCTAGACCGAGGAGTCATGGGTGGCGTGTATGGAGGCTCATATACGCTCAACTCGGCAGGTTCGCGAGATCCATGACCTCGCCCGTATCCGTTTTCAATCCAGCTAACCGGACGGCGAAACAGAAGCAGTGGGAGGGTGTGGGCGATGGGAGTTGTTACAATTTCTGGCATCGAGGTCGGACTTCCCGCGGAGGGTGGTGAAATGTGAAGATCCTGAACGCCGAAAGACCATCCGATGTGGGTTGTCACCGTATACGCAATCGAGGCGATGACTGAAGAAGTCGTCTTCCGAATGGAAAATGAAAGTGGCGCTCGGCATGTATGCGAGTCCAAGGATATCAACAGGTGCGGTGATGGTAATGTTGCTGTTTTGTCGGTGTGACCACTCGTGGGAGTATCGAAGGTGTAGAGGGACACCAAGACCGTTCGTGTCGCTGTGATTAGGTAAGGGTATGAGTAGGCCATCTCAATCAGCTCGCCATTGCTGGAACTTTCATGGCGGTACCGTCTTGTCAATCGACCATCCTTGGTAGATAGCTTCCATACTCCAAAGCTGCCGTCAGTGAATCCCAGCCCAATGTCAAGAATT
This sequence comes from Triangularia verruculosa, assembly GCA_033296885.1. Taxonomy (NCBI): domain Eukaryota; kingdom Fungi; phylum Ascomycota; class Sordariomycetes; order Sordariales; family Podosporaceae; genus Triangularia; species Triangularia verruculosa. The sequence continues at coordinate 75,695 of MU863938.1, read as the reverse complement.
CCTTCAGCTAGCCTCACGTCATCGATAGCCATGCAGCTTGGCGCAGCGCATTGAGTGCCTCCGTCAAGCTTGTCCTTTTCACCGCCCACAAACCCTACCCCCGCGAGCAGCTTGCGGTTCCGGAGATCCCATGCCTGCAGACCTGAGTGCCGATCTGCCGTAACAGCGATACCCTGAACAACTTGCATGAGCTTCTTCTTCCGTCTGCTTTTCCTGGGAGACCCATCCTCATCACGTTCATCCTGCTCTTGAGTGCTAGCCACCCCCGGTCCTCCAGTCAGTCGAAGCTCGGCAGCTTTACACTTCCCCTTGGCCCAATTATAACGTATTCTGTATTGCTTCTTCCAGTTGATCGTCCGATTCAGTCTGTCTTCCTCTGGCGCATAGTACAACAGTGGGTCTTCCTTTTCACCATCACTTTGATCGTCATTGCCCTGGTCATCAGGCGGCGTTATTCCTCCCTCCCGCCACCCCCTCCTCTCTACGTCGTCGTCTGCATCTTCTTCATCCTCGTCAATGCTGCGCCCCGAGGACATCGCTTCGCTGTTGTCTGTACTGAAACCTGCCACCGTAATTCTCCCCTCACCCCTATCGATATTAGAGCCTGTGGCTCTTTGTCTTAGGTCCCGCCTCGTCTCATCAGCCCAGCTTCGGTCAAGACCGTGATTCCGACCCCAACCAAATACATCATTAACAAAATTCCCGCTCTGATGCAGACCAAAGCCTGGTATGAGCCTTGCTCTGGGAAGTACAAAGCGATGATAGTACAAGCTCTTCCAAAGCTGCGAGTCGCAGGCGAGGGTGTAAAACCGGCGCGAAACGGGAGAAATGCCGAGGAGCTGTTGTAGCGAAAGAAAAGACAGTATGCGCAGGAGGAGCTCGTCAGAAAGCGGGGTTATGAGGTCGGGCCCTGTGTAGAGCTTCGCCTGTCGATGCTGCTTCTGTTGTAGCGGTTGTGGCGGGATCGAGTCTGGAACAAGGCCGAGGTTTGCAATGGTGGAGGTCGAGGTGGATCTGTTGTTGTTCAGTTTTCGACGTTGTAGCGGTCTAGCCGTGGAAGCTTCACCGTCGAGAGAATCAAGAGGCCGTTTACAGGTCGAGGAATCCATCATCGCAAGGATAGCGCATCAAAAATCCAAGGGAAGCAGTTCGGCCTTTCCCGCGATTTCGATCGAAAGGAGAGCTGGCACGTCGCAAATGCCGATAGGTGCCGTTGCTTGCACGTTGATGTTCCTGGAAACAATGGCGAGCTGTGGAGAAAATGCTGCTGTCAGCGGCCCGCGGTGGGTCAGGCAAGGACGTGGATTAAAGTGGAGAACTGACCCCTGTCCATCTTTAGAGCCAAGGTTTGCTTCCCTGGCAGCGTGAATGTTGATTTGTCTGGCTAACTGATCCACATCGCTTGTTCTGCAATTTTGCCTTGTCTGCATCCTTCCTCAGCTCGTCGACCGGATATGCGGTCACTTCATTTCTCCCAGAGTTGGTGTTTCTATCACCCAGATACCTGATCTGCGAGGGCAGCAGGCAATATATACATAGTATGTATATCCTGGTGCGCTCCATGCATGTTATCCTCCCAGTCTCCCAGCCTTCCCCAGTCATCACAGAACGCTGCGGTTCTCTCCGGCCTCAGTGTGATCCGCCCATGCTCAGGCAGAACATCTCAAATACTTCAAAGCCAGCAACATTACCTCTCTTCTGGATCATAAGATGAACCACCTACAAGCGTTTTGCAATACAGGTAGCCATTCCAAAAAGAAAAGAAAAAAGGGGTGGCAACCAGGATAGCAGCTATCAAAGCTGCGCAAACATGCAGGATGCTGGGAGCGTTCCGCACACGTTGTCCAAAATAAGCTAAGAAGGAGTTAAATTGCAACACTGCTGACACCACTGCGAGATCTTGCCGGCAAACAGAATGCGCCTTCGCAAAGAGGGCACCTTGTCTGGCTACCCTGAACAGTAAAAGAAAATAGCGTCGGACCCTAGCCCTTAACTGCCATAGGAGGTGAAAAGGGCAGCTCGGGAGGGATGCCAGCTCATAGTATAGCATTGAAAAACACACTCCCATCAAGAACTCCGTCGGCCGCTCGCTTGCCGCTTCAGCTTCCCGTGACAGGCTTCGTCCATCCCGGGCCCCAATCAGTACAACTTCCCCGGAAAAGCCCCCTCGGCCTTCAACCCACCCACAAAATACAGCTCCGTCTCCGCCAACAGCACCATTCTCCCCTTGCCCGCAAACTGAAAGTTGGCCACGCCCTTACCCAAAAAGATCTTCCCGATTAATTTACCCGAGGGATTGTAGACTTGCACCCCATCCGCACAGCCCACGTACACATTGCCCTTTGTATCGACATTGATCCCATCCGGCACTCCAGGCGTCACAAATGCGAATGTCTGCCTGTTGGACAACGTGCCGTCTTTGGATACGTCATAACGGTATCTATTTCGTGTTAGTAACCTGTTGTCGCAAGGGGCGGTAAAAGTATGAGACTAACATCGTAGAAGGATTGCTGTATTCCATCCCCCTGAACCCCTGGGCCATCCCACTGTCGGTGACATACAGATGTGATCCAGACGGCGAGAACTGGATCCCGTTTGGCATGCTGAATCCATCTGCCACCACAGTCACGGCCCCTGTGGCCTCGCTGAACCGCCACACTTGTTTCGGGAATCCCGGTGCAGGTCGGAAATCCTGGACGAATCCATAGGTAGGGTCGGTGAAGTAGATGTCGCCATTGCGGGGGTTGATAGATACGTCGTTGAGAGAGTTGAACTGGCGGCCGAAGAAGTTGTTCAACACGACTGGGTTCTTATGTCAGTGTCTGATAAGAATGGAAAGTACCTATGGACGCGGCACTGACCTTTGGTATCATATGGAGGTTTCGGATCCATCAAGTAGATGGCGGGAGGGACATTCTCTCCCTTTCCCTGACCAAGAAAGAGCAGCTTGTTCTTGTAGTTGGTACCTCCTTTTTTCCCCACATCTCTTGTTAGTCTTGCAAGCAGCCCACAAACATAGTAAAGGAACCGCACTGACCATTCGGGTTCATAACTTTGGCTCCATCATCTCCAGTAACAAGTTCAATCTGAACTGACCCGCTGGCGTTCCTCTGACTGGTGATATTTGACGTGATAGTAGAAAGCTTGATCTTCTGGATGATGGCAGACTTCTGTATTCCAGTGCCAGCAGCCGTGGCCCCGGAATTTTGGCAGAAGAACATCTCGTCTGTCGATGGGTTCCTACAGGTCATCATCAGTCGAGGAGATTTTGATACTCGGAAGGAATCCAGCTCAGCGACGTACCAGACCGGAGCCTCGTGGAACAAAGGGTCGCCATTTGTGTGGTTCAAGAGCGTCAATGTCGGATTTGAGCCAATGATGTCCTCAAATTCTTTGCTGTATATGTGGAATGGCCGAGCAACGAGAGACTCTAATGTCGCGTTGGGGGGCCCGAATGGCTGCGCAAACCCAACCAATGGTGGTTAACATGAGGTCATGAGGAGGATAACGTGAAAATATTATACGAAAAACCACACACAATCCACGCCAGAAAACCCCCATATTCGGAAGGTGGAGGGACATTCTGAAGAACATTGAATGTTTTCTGGTCGATCGTCTGCGCCTGGGCAGGAATATTTTGTCTTTCTGTCTGCGCCGAACTGGGCGTACTGCATGCAACACACAGAAGGAAGCCCGATTTCAGGAGGATTCGATGCAAGTGTAGTGGTCGCATGCTGATGAGCAGTCTGAGCAGCAATAATCGTGTCAAGCGGTCTTAATATCGTGCAAACCCTTGTGATCGTGTCTCAGATGACCAGTTATCTTGTATTCGTGGTCCATATGTCCTGCACGAGTAAGAGACGTTCTTGAGCAACCAAAAACAAAGGCTGGGAGAACCATCAATTACTCCGAGTCCTACATCATAGCCCCGCTCGGCCCCTGATTCGAGTACTACGGGGAGTAAGACGGGGATCTGCAAACATCCGCGATCCATGCGAAGATCAATATTTCATCCCAAATTCAGCTGAGGGGTGCCATCTGGATCGGCCCGGGAGTCCGGGCGTTGCGGCGAGAACCTCCCTTTGCAGCGTACCTGCATAAGATCTTATCATTCAAGATCTCGACCTTTCCAGGATATCAATATAAAGACCAGAACTGAAAGGCTTGATTAAGGGAGTCGATATTTGTATTGGCTTTCCTGGGACTGATGGTGGATAGTTGCGACGTATATGCAGTTATGAGGCGAGAAGCGTAGACTTTCTGCAGCGAATCTCTCCCCAGGACCCGAGCCGGCGTTCAACAGCCCTAAAGACAAGACCAGCAAGCCGAATGCAATCGTCCAATCCATTCAACTTTATCATATGCATCAGCCGAGCAGCAAGAGCCTTGTGTCTTGCGAGAAGCCATGGAGTGAATACGACGAGTCCGACAGCTTCAAGCTCTTCTAGAATTCAAGGATTGATTCTGGGCGCGTCTTTGATTTTTCGGGTAGATCGCACAGAAGTACTACTAATCTCTGAGGATCGGGTGTGTGGCGAGGAAACTCGGGATCTTGTGCAGTTACAGGAATTTTGATCTAGTGTTCGCACTTGCTTCTTTGGTCAAATCGCCGTGGTTAGCCATGGATGTCACTGGACTCGCTCTTGCATTTCAAGGGAAACCTCGTTCTTTTTGGCAGTTGCGATGGGTATCCATTTTGCCCAACTACTTTTGGATGTTGCAACAATTGAGCAAGCTCTAGTCATGAACCGCGCCCGAAGTTTCAACCGAAGCAAGCCCCCTTTTCTCTTTTAGTCTTGCCATGGTTAAGGATCCAAAACACGCTGTCGGTTCAGCTGTTGGTATCTGCCGATTAGATCAGTCAGACTGCCTCACCAACCACTCGCTATAGACCGACATCGTGCCAGCTCTTCAAACATTGTCGGCTCAATGACAACGCATACTATACATCCTCTTTCACATCTGGCCCATTCATGAAGCCAGCCGTTGGGATCTATTCTCCCCTTTGAAAGCAATATGCGGGTTTTCAGGGGGCAACCTGCACTGATCTGACGTTACGTCGCCCTGCCTCACCAGCTCATGGCAGTCCCGTTGTTCAAGCTCAATTCCTTGCCTCTGTCGTCTCAGACTCCACGAAAAAACCGTGCGCTGTCCACCACACTATCCCTGAACATTTTCCAGTCTCTCCCCAAGACTTTCCTCGCTGGCTCGGAATCAAACTTCTTCAACGTCACTCTCTCCTTCACGACCTCTTCCTTCTCCCCCTCCTGTGACTCCCTGATAACTCCTTTGAGCCTGTCCCCAAACTCCTCCCTCAAAACCTGCGCCATCTGCCCAGGACTAACATTATCCTGCGCCATCAACACAAGCCTCTCCCGTTTCTTGCTTTCCCCGTCCCCCAAAGCCAAGTCTCTCACCACGGCCTTGACCACCACCTCAGCCACGTCCCTCACGTCGACAAAGGTGCCCCTAATCACACTCGCTTCCGGCACTTCGCCTCCATGCATCACGTCCCAAACATCCTTGACCCTCATGCTCAGCCCCGACAGCGGGCTGGGCATAAACAACGGCGGGCCCAACACAGGACTTGGACAGAAAGTCGTAACGTTCACCCCCGCCCATGCGGGATCCTTCTTCTCGTCGACAAATTTCCACAACGCCTTCTCTGCAGCGGTTTTGCTGGCCTGGTAGGTGATGTAACCGAGTGTCTTGTCGCCCAGCTCTGCCACCTTGGCCTCGGCTTCTTGGTTCCAGTCCGCGGACGTGAAGACGTGCCTTGGGCCGCGGTCAGGGGAGGGCGAGTAGACTGCGCTGATGGAGGACATGAAGACCACCGATCTGACCTTTTGTGAGGATCCAATGGCCGAGCCAAGCAAGGAAGTGGTCCCGTCGACAGCGGCCTTCATCATTGGCGTCGGGTCCCCGTCGGCCATGGAGACGGGCGAGGCGAGGTGGGCTATCGCTTGGACTCCTGTTTTGCATGCCAGGTAAATGGATTATTAGTCGAAAGACGGGAGAAATTAAATCACAGCCTACCCTGCACAGCATTGTCAAACGCCCCTTCAACGGTGATGTCGGGGACTTCAACAATCTCAACCTTGCCGCCGCCTGTCTTCTGAGGCGAAGACAGGGCACGAAGAAGAGACTCGACATTGAGAGACGCCTTGTTCCGGACTGTGCCTCGGACGCTGAAGCCGGCCTGTAGGAACCGGGCGGCAGTGTGAGCAGCGATGTAGCCGTTGATTCCTGTGATGAGGACTTTTGCCATGATAACGGTATACAACTGTCCAAAAGTATCGTTGCCTGTTGTTGAGTTCAATTGATATTGCTTCCAAAGTATAAAGTAAGGTATGAAACTGAGAACTCCAAAGAAATGGCCGATATCGCTACCTGCGACTCGCAAACAAGACCGGCGGTGTCACACCCGACACACCCTTGCCAGGACAACGACCGGGTTATCATATCCCGATGACAGCCGACGACTCCCGAATTGACTTTCCATGTGCCGTTTTTCGATCCGAAACCTTGAAATCTTTATTTCGTGTCCCCAGCCCCTCTAGTTAAACACATTTGGCACCGGGTTTCTCAAGTACGGCTTCACCGCCGTCGTCCCATTGAAATCCCTCGACACAGCCTGCGCAAACGCCTGGGCAATCACATCCGCCCCCTCGGGACTGGTATGAGTGTAGTCCACAGGATAGAAAGTATTGACCTTTTGGCTCCCCAACCTCTGGTACGTCTTGGTCACGGCCTGGTAGTGGTCGACAAAGCTGGCGCCGTTGCCGACGTTCCTCGCCGCCTGCGCAGCGTAGGGCACGAATCTAGGCGGCTCGTAGTTGCCGCTCCACTGCCCGTTCTGCCAGAGGTTCTTTGGCGTCTGGCTGCTGAACACGACCTTGGCTCCCTTGGCGATGAGCGCGCGTCCGGCCGTTTGGAGGTAGTGGTTGTACGTATACACCGTCTCGCCGGTCTTGCCTGATTTGCAGACCTCGTTGCCGGTGCCGGGACAGGCGCTGCGACCGTTGTCGTTGGCCGAGTTGGGCGAGCTGCCGTCGTTGTGCCCAAAGCTGATGATGACAATGTCGTTGGGCACGACGAGACGCTCGATCTCGGCGAAGCGGCCCTCGTTGGTGAAGCTGCGTGCCGACCGGCCGGAGATGGCCTTGTTGACGACGGAGATGGTGAGGTACTTGGAGAGGTATTCGCCCCAGCCATTGTGTGGGCTGTTTGTACGAGCCATGGTGCTGTCGCCGGCCAAATAGACGGTAGGTGGCTTGGTCTGACGAGCAGAATTCTGCGAAGGGGCAGCGGTGGTTCCCGCCGCCAGCAGAAGCGGGAAGAGCGTGGAAGGTGAGAACTTCATAATGACTTGATGGCTCTCGGCAGACGTTTTTGTTTGTGACCTCTCTCACTACCTCAAATCTATTGCTCAACGAACAACGGGGGCATTCGTCTTTTATAGAGACACGATATTCCCTCGGATCTCAAAGCACGCCAACCAGGTCATCCTCCCTCTATCCCAACGATGTTGCGCTTTCATCCCGGTAGCCCGTCCACATACCCGCGTTTCCTGCGGTACGGCTCAGTTCCCGCCGGCGACAGGAGTTCTTCCTTACGTTTTCACCAGTAGCGCAAGGCGGGGAAATTCATTGAGGTCACATACGATCAAACGGAACCCTACATGTTGTCATCGCTAACAACAAAGCTCCGAGCCTAGTGTCGTAACATGCTGCGGTTGGTGCGGCTAAAAGAGGAAATCATCTGGGGTTCCCCAGGACCCAGCGGTCGTCTCCAACGGCACCTTTGTCGGGAGAATACTCAAACAGGGTATGCGGCTTCAGAGCAGCCGAATAAGTGGTCGCGGCATAACATTGTTCTTGGCCAGGGTGCAGGCCAAGCTCCACCATCGTCAACGCTTTGCAGCGTTTGGGTTTTTGTCCGGTTACTTTTCACCGGGAAGAATCTGTGCGGAACAATCTGGGATTGGAGGGAAAAATCCATTCTAAAAGTCATAGAGTAGCCGCTCGTTTGTTAACCTTGCAGACTGGTGATCGATCGGTTACACCATCTCCATCCTGCCATCCTGCGCAACGGGATCTGCATCATACGTAGACACGATTCTGCTTGATATGGCGGCAGTCCCCAGTGTCGGCACAATCTTGGCATAAGTCGCAGCCGACCGGTCCGAAAGGGCAAGTTCATAATCGACCACCACATTCGAAGTGAGATGCTCTCCGGCCTCGAGTGTGTCTCTCTGTATCTCCGGTCGGGTCACCTCGCCCAGTACCCACTCTGCGTATTGTGTCGTGACCGTTTGATTTGACAAAGCCAACGCCAATAACCCCTTGATATAGACCTTGATAACTTTGAACCTGTCGACGATGCGAAGAAGCCCCTTGACGCAAACGTCAAAGTAGTGGTGTCTCACAGAATCATCTCTTCGCTCCACAGAAGGTCCATTCTGGCACAGGCTGCTTGCGAGAGCCAGCGATCCGCTCAACCCCCCTAATAGGTTTCCCTGAGCCTCGAATGTACTCCGGTGGTTGATCACCAGCCTCTTCAACTGGTCCACCGATGAGTTGAAGGCGCAAAGGGCAGATCCTTGGGTGTCGAATGATTGAAACCTTAATCGTTGCAAGGGCCCAAAGATAAACGGTTGAAAAAGGGCAATGACAGTGGCATGAAAATGCATGCTTCACCCCCAGCTAGTTAGCACCCACATAGCCAAACTGAATCTCGGGGTTGAACATAAAACTTACTGCATGAAGATTGTTGTTTGCGAGTTTTGATCTCCTCTAACGCAGGCCAATGGCAAACCGGCCGCCCACACAAGCAGGCGCCTGAAGAGGTTCTCGGCTTGTTCAAGACTTGGGTTTCGGTTGGCCATTCCAGCCAAAGGGGTACCACCATCCAGCTCTCCAGTGTAGTAATACAACTGCACCATATCGTGGACTATTATTGCCAACTCACACTCTGACACAAAACTGACATCCGTATAGCTAGAGCGCGGAAGTATCGACAGGGCACCTTCATCTGAGTGGTAAGCACCCTGGCCAGGGATGGGAACCCCAGGGGCTCCTTGAAACGCGCAAGAGCGGGTATGCAGATCGGTAAATCTGTGTTGGCCATTTGTGAGCTTCACTTCACGCGGTCGGCAATAAAGTGGTCACTGACGTTTGGTTTGAAAACACACCCCAACCGATATGTGAGGTTGCTCTGGTCCACTGACTCGAGCTGAGTCCTGAGGCCGTTGGCGAAGCAGCCAGATTTGCAGAAAAGCACCCGAAAAACCCCATGAACTGACTGGCGGCAAGTGAAGCGGCCTTGTATCTCGCCGAGAGTTCGGCATGGCCTGACATCAATGCGCAAATCTCCAAGAGAGTTGCGGTGGGAGCAGAGGTGATGGTGTTGAGGTTCAATGACTGCCAAAAGAGATGGTCTGCATGCGCCAGAAACTGCAGACCCAGGTCATGCACTACCCTTCCAGGGTATGAGCCGTGATAAGCTTGCTGTTCTTGCAGTCAGTGATACAGCCGTTGACCCCGTTTTCAACACCATAAAGACCTACGCAAGCCCAAGCCAGCACCGCATTCAGAAGCTGGGGCGAACAGTAATTATGCTCTCCACGGGCCAAGTCATCTAAAAAGAGATCTGCATCAAAAAGGCGAAAGGTAGATTGGTCGTTGTCGAAGTATTGCGAAAGAAGGCTAGCGGCAACATCTCCATTGATCAAAACATCGGTCCAGGGAGCAAGGTTAAGGCTTTGCAATCTGATATCAGACCTTGAGCGAGGACGTTGCGGGTGAGTTGAGGCATTCAGCTGCATGGTCTCGATATGACCATGAATCTTGCTAGGGTCAAATGACACCTGAAGCCCGAGACGCTCGGCATCCGGATGCAGCAGCGCGGGATAGACAGAGGGGTCTGAACATAATTGTCAGTTCTGCCGCTTAAGCATCATCCTGATTTAGACAGCTGGAGACACGTACACCGTGTCGCTAATTCGTTTGCGAGGCTGAGATGCGCATGTGGCTGCAGCATATACTCTGTGTCAGAATCTGTGGAAGTTTGCCTTGAGAGTAAGTATGGCGGCACCACAGAATGAGTGCTGGTGCCAATGGCAGCTAGGCTGCTGGATGGTGAATAAGCTGGTTGGTCGACTTCGAAACTGAGGCTTTTTATGATCAATTAACGGAATCCACGAGAAAGGGGGGCATGAATAAGGTCCAGTGGCCGACTAAATTTTCGTCAAAGCGGCAAGTCAGCCATGACAAAGAATATAATCACACTCACGCCTGGGAATAATGGTCCGCAGACTCATTATCCAGTCGTTCTCCTAACGATGTTTGCCCGCCGTTGGGCCCCGGGGCAGAGACACTTACCGCAATATCATCGATGTGAATATTGTCAGATGCCTCTGGGCGCTGAGACCTACACAACAGCTCCAATTCCTCAATTCGTTCTTGGAGGCGAGCGTTTTCGAGACGAAGCACCTCTTCGTGTGACAGCTCGTACCGACATTGTCCAGGCAACCGCCGCGACTGACATTGGAAACACGGATCTCCGCCGTTGCACTTGATCTTCTTCGTTTTGCAATAGACGCAAGCTTTGCGGGAAAGCGAACGACGAGGTGGTAATGAGCGAGGATCACATGGAGGCCTGAGGGATGAGTTTGCTGGCCTTGACTCGCCCGGCTCTTGTCTCTGGGGAGCGGGGGCAATCTCTCTGAAGCGAGGCATGGTGACAGGAAATGTAATGCTATTAGATGGTGTGGGTTGAAAATAGCTACAACAAGAAGAGCGAATTGATTGAGACGGACTTGACTCCGGCGCCGCAGAATCCGTAGAAGTAAAGACTGATTGTGTAGTGTACATGTACATATGTATTTGGGAGCAAGAGAAATTCAGACTTCAGGGTCCATCCATAGTTAAGGGAATGCTGGATCCGCAGGGTCTCGGCCAAATCTGGGGCCAGACGTGTTGCCAAGTGTGAGGGATGCGGAAAGACCAGTTAAAATTTCAGGCTTTTGCAGAATATTAAGTAACCAATATTCTCCGCTTCCAATTGTTTCTTGTTCTGAGCAACATCCCATCTGTTTGCTCGTTTGTTAGAGCGTTCCAAGGAAATGGCTCGCCTGGCTAACAGTGAGGATGACGTCGACCGTGATGGTGGGGTCTGTCTGGTCGGGTGCAGGGGCAGATGCAGGGTTTCCGCTCAAGCATGCCTGTTTGGGGCTAAAGCGGAGAGCCGGAACCGATGCCGAGAATAACAGACAAGGCTTGCGGACTAAGTTCCCTGGCACTCCTGGATAGGAGTCTTCGGGTTAGGGTCCATGGTATTCCAACTCCGTTGAGGCACGAGAATTTTCAAGAGGTGACGGATTTTGGTGAAGCTTCAGTCTTCGTTCCTCGGCAATCCATCAACGAGATCAGGTATACGGCGCTACTGGCACCATTTTGAATGAATCCAGCTCTTCCAAGACGGTATCACAATCATCAACGACCAGTAGAAGCATCTCTGAACCTCTCCGAGTCATGCTTTTGAAAACAGATATCCTTTCTCTTTCTTTAGTATAGCATCCTAGGCGTCCTCCATATCTTGGTTATCATCTCTAATAAGCCGTTGATGAGAGGGATTATCTCTCTCTTTGCTCAAGACTTGATGCCCTCCGAAGCTCGAGGCCATAGCATGCATAGTTCACATTTTGCACTCACCTTCTTCAGACAATATGCCGTCCGCCAGGGGAAATCAGGAGCATAAAATCAAAATCAATGGTCACATCAGTATCTTTAGGTCAAAAAAATTCAGGTTCTATAATTATCTAACTCAATCATCCCAACCATAAAAGTGTTTTATGTACAACACACACACGCGCGCCGCTTTCAACCGTAACACGCCACAAGACGTGTATCAAGTCTCTAGTAGAATAAAACAAAAAATCGTGTTTCATACATTTCATAAGGCCTGCCATTGAAATGGTATTGCTTCCTCGACACCTCTCCCTAAAGAGAACGATCCGACACACTTCTTCGAGCTCCCGCAATCCAGCCAGAGAGGTTTTACCCAGAAGCGGCCGAAAAAGTTGGAAGCCAAAGAAAGAAAAAAGCATTGCATCCAGAAGCAAGTATCCTGTCCCTTCCCCCCCATTCACATAAGCCAAGCGAGCCCAAGACTTGCTCCCTCCCTTGTTCCCACCAACGCCCCTTAGAAGAAGAGAATTGAGAATAATCAAGAGAGCGAGTGCGAGAAGAGGAAAAAGAATAAGAATATCCAATGAGTGTAAGAAGTGAACACGAAGAGAATAAAGAATACAACAAACTTTTCAACAAAAAAAAGTATACAAAAAGCTCGCTCCCATTTCATTACAGCGTGCGCGCGCGCGTGTGTGTGTGTTCCCCCTTCTTCTCATGCAGTTTTCCCCGAGGCAAAGCTATCTCCCCGCCGAGCTCCTCGTCCAATGCCCTCATCTATCCATTGGATGATTAGCATAGAGCCCCAAGCCCATGCTAAGACCAAAGGACTGAAGTCGAGGCTTGATAGATCAAGCACACATCAACCATTTAGTCGCTGCCATCAACAGCGATGGTGGCAACGGGCGAAGCAATGACACGGGCAACGGTCTTGGCCTCTTGATCCGTCTCGATCACGGTGCGGCGGGTGGTCAAGGTGAAGAGTGTTGGGTTGCGAATGGCGGTCGTGCTGACGGTCGTGGTGGCCGGACGAGTGGTGGTGCTGACGCTCACGCGAATGCTCGTGACGGTTGTCTTGAGAGTGGTTGTGGGACGGAGAGTGACCGTGGGCCGAATGATAGCAGGCTGGATCGTGGTGATTGTCGACTCGATCGTGGTTGTCGGCTTAATAAGGATAGTCGGCTGAGTGGTGATGGTAGGTTGGATGGTAGTGATGGTAGGTTGGATGGTGGTAATAGTAGGTTGGATGGTGGTGATGGTAGGTTGGATGGTGGTGATGGTAGGCTGGATGGTGGTGATGGTAGGCTTAATCGTTATTATCGGCTTAATCGTTATTATCGGCTTAATCGTAATAGTAGGTTGGGTAATAATAGTAGGTTGGGTGATAATAGTAGCTTTAATTATAGTGGTAGGCTGAGCGGTAGCGGGTTGGATGGTTATGATGGTGGGCTGGATGGTTGTGATGGTGGGCTGGATGGTGGTGGTAGGGCGAGTGATGATGGTCATAGGGCGAATGATGGGGGTTGGCTGATCGGTAGGGCAAACGGTGACGACGGAAGAGCCGATCGTGACTGTGGTATCAAAGACAGTTGTGGAGATGATGGTCACAGTACCCTGTCCACCAGGAAGAGTGATGGTTGTTGGGTCGCCAATCGTGGCAGTGGACAGAATCTTGGCTGTGATGGGTACTTTGACAGTAGAGGCAGAGTCAGGGAGTGTGATGGTCTTGGCCACATCGCTGACGGTGACAGTGGTGCTAGCGCCAGTGATGGTGGTAGCCTTGTCAACAATGACAGCCTCGACAGGCTTGCGGGTGGTAGTTGGTATCCCGGCGGCAGTCGGCGTGACGGTCGTGGTGACAGGGGGGACGACAATGGTCGTGGTAGGGGGGGCTACAGTAGCAATTCTCACAGCGGTGGCGGTGGTCTGGCAGGTGCGATAGTAGTGGTCGTCCAAGATGTAACCGTAACCGTCTTGTATAACAATATCCGAAGGGCCACGATGCTCGCCATGGTTGGTGGCATAAGTGATATCGTAGTCGCGAGTATACATCGCGCAGTAGAGACCTTGAGGGACGCCGTTCTCGAACAAAGTGTAGGCGAGGAAGAATCTGCAGGTGTCGTAGGTGCCATCCGGCTTGGGGTGCTTCTTGTCATAGTTGGTGGTGCTCACACAGTGGGCAGCGCAGAGGTGAGGAATGTAGGCCTCGGGGAAGAACTTGAAACCCATGTAGGTGTCCTTGCCATCCTTATCCAGCGGAGCATTGATGGTGGCATTTCCATACGAGATGGGACCAATGAAGCCATCAATGGGATCGGGGACTTCAGCGTTGCGAATAGCAACAGCACAGCCGAGAGCACCCAAAGGCAGAGAGAGCGAAATGCCCGCAGCCAGCAAGGCTGAAGCCGTGCCAATCATGTTGCACAGTGCTGACCGAATCAGACAAGGAGGGTGATCTGTGTGAAAAGAATGTATGAGCGAGTGTAAAGGAACGAAAACAGCGCTTGAAACTTGCAATGCGCTGCAATGTGAATGCTTTCAAGGTCGGCTTCTGGGCTACTGCGCTGACTGGATGCTGCTGAGGAAAGAAAGTGGGAGGAGAGAGACAGCCATGGGTATTATTCAACTTAATGGCCATCTGATCGTTTCCGAAACCCACCCCGTAGTCCGTCCCGGTGTTGTCGTCGGATTGCGGATCTGGAAGCATGTTGGTGTCTGGTGAGCCCGGAGAGGCTTGCATCCCAAGCCACGTTCACCTGACAACTTGGAAGGTTGAGCAGCCAGGTGGGGAGGCTTTTTCGGCTGAAAGCTTCCCAACTCCAAGTAATGGCTTCATATTACGGCCCTGATGGTTTGTTTTGAATCATAGATCGCAGGAAATCGGTGAGGCCAGACCTTGATGAGCAATATGAAGACAGCATCCACCCTATCCCGTACCCCGTGGGGATACATGTTCATCGCAGTTGGTTCTACAGTACATGTCAGAAAATCCCCATGGTTTTAATGTCATGCGGACCGGCAGTTACTGGGCTTCCAAAGTAGCTATACTCCACCATCATCTCAACTCCTTTCGCACTGTCTCCTGTTCAAACCACTCATATGCGCGTCATAGGTATCTAGCGTGTTTCCCTGATTGAGTGTTCAGGTGTCTGTAAATGGGTCGCGGCCCCCCAGCCAGCCATGGACAGTGAAGGGGAAGGCCGGACGAAGCACAATCGCTTATGGGTGCAAGGTCAACGCTCGAAAAGCACAGTGCATAACACGAACCAAGACCAGCTTGAACTCAATTCATGGCAGGAACCTGGGCAGGATAGGCTTCCAGGGCAGCGGGTCGGTCCGGCCCGCTGTCAGTCCTGCATTAAGCTGTCAGTGGAATCCCCCAGATCATGGTAACTGAACACCTTGACGAGCATTACGACCAATCCCCCACTCGGTATTCTTCTCCTCATCTACCACGCCCATCAGACTCCGGGAATACGCACCCAAAGAAACGCAGGTAAGCAAGTCCGGTGCCGAAATTCGGTGACGGGAAGGTGACCTTACCGAAACTGACACGGTAGGTGAGTGAGCACGCAATCGAGCGAACTGTCATGGTGCGTGAAGCTCCATCAGACTAGAGCATCGCAGCCGGTTGTGCAGTTTCCAACCTCGAATGCCTCGTGAACGAGAATGAAGTACCCCATTCTGTCGTGTTAGAGCCGTCGATGTCTGCAGGTGAGACCAAGACCCAAGGCTATAGAAGCATGATGCTCAAAAATCGGCAAGCATTCAACAATCCGGGCCCTGCTCCCAACCATCCGACCTACCCAACGAATGGGTATCCAGATCATGGTCATGGTCGAGGGCACCCAACCTTCAGGAGCCCTGTCTGCTTCCTCAGGTGTTGCTGCTTCTCGATTTCGGCCCAACCAGTTTTCTCTGTCGTCCGGTTGTTACATTTGCTCACGACAGCCATGTTGCGCACCTCAGAACGTCCTCTGTCTTCTTTTCTTCCTGTGAACCCGTATTTTGTCAGCATATATTCTTCTAACTTCAACGTTATCGCCTCGCTTTTCCACAATCGCTTCTATCCAAACTATTCGCCCGACCTTCTACCTCTTCTTCCACCAAGTCTCAAACGCCTTCCCCCTCTGATCTTGAACCCCACTCTCTTTCTCTGTGATCACGAGTTCACATCCTCAGAAAAGCACACTTGTCACCTCTAAACTCCTAACGTCCTCAGCGCATCCTAACAGACATTTTGTCCAACATACTCTTGCTCAGCTTTTGGCATGAGTGAATTATAAAGTAGGTCCCTTGGCCTGCCAGGTTCGGGCGAAGAACCTATGATGTTGCCATGCTGGAGACAGCAGGGATACAAAATATAATGCCCTTCGAGTATCATACGTGAATTTTGGGTATTTGTTGATATTAAAACTATCATTTTTGGTGGGGTGCTGCCGAGCCTTCCTGTCAGTGGCACAGATGAGAAGATATGCTTGTGGGTATTTGGAAACTGAACATAGCTATTCGAATCGTTTCCAACAAAGGCAAGCAGACAGACATGACGATGCTCTGTTAAGGCCGTACACCAAACCAACTGCTCTATTCAATGCTAACCGATGCATGAAGGAAAAGGGTGGTATAATAGGGTATTCTGTTTTCCTCGGTTCATTCCGTTCATTGTGTCCCATTTCCTACGTGTCCCATCCCATCCTCGCCTTTTTGAGCCCACCAGAGCAGAGCTGGTCAAACCATGTCAAAGTATACTCCTAACACCACCGCACCTTTCCACATCAGCCTGTTGCAAGCAAACCAAAAAAAACAAGGCGGGGTGGCTGAAAGGCTCTTGAAGCAGAAAAGGAAAGGCACCTTGGTATACGCAACGGGTGAAAGAGAATTCGAAAAACCCATTAGTTCGAAAAAAACAAAAACAAACGATCTCCTCAACGCCCGTGATTAGTGCCCCCCCTCCCCCCCAAGCCCTTGGTCCAAGCCAACATGGTGGTGCTGATGATTGTGGGCCGGCCCTCGTCTATACCACTGCTCATCCCTAGGCATCTTGCCCTCCTGTCCAGCATCTTGTCGCTATAAAAAAAGGGGGGTCTTGTTTTGGCAAATATCATCAACGCAGTCCTCTACACCTCAATCAACCTGCTTTTCGCAGCCAATGCGCCCCAGGAGTTCTTTGCGGTCACTGTGACTGGGGAGACTGACACCAGTTGCTGTTGTCGCTGACCGTTTCCCGCGGGCCACCCTCCTCTCCCAGCTCCTCAAGTCAATTTCGTCTGCGCCGACTTCCTCTTCAAGCGGTTGAGCCTCCTCATAGACATACTCATCCTCATCCTCAAGTTCATCAGCTTCGTCATCACTTCGTGTGTCTTCAGCCCCGCCCCCATTGATCACCTTGATAGCAACTCTAATGATGAGGTAGAACCACATGACAGTCAGGATCTGAAGGAAGAAAAGCATGCCGAAAAATCCATTCCGGAAATTATGGTTGAAGCAGACGGGTGCGTCAGTATCCCAAAGAGGCCTCGCAATGTACAGCCAGGTGTCATTGGCTGGTGGTGGGTGCGGTCCGTCGAGTTCGCGTCCGTAGAAGCAGCCATTCATGTAGATCAGGGTATGGGCCCAAACAGAGTAGATGGCCATGGGGAAGAATATGTGTCGCGCGACGAACCATGTGACCATGAATACGGCAAACATGACATCGCAAATCGTCTTGTAACCGAGGTACTTCAAGCACTTGGCGAACTGAATATGGTGGTTAGCCAATTGAAAAAGAAGTCAAGGGTTGCGGAGATATCACCGCAGCACGTACTGGAAGGAAAATGTCCACCACGTCCATCAAAACCAGAATGAGATTTCCCACGCGTGTATGGCCCTCTCTGTAAGCGGCATAGATCAGAGTGCTTGTAACGATGTGGTGCGAGAACATCTGCCAGTGGTCCTTGCGACGCTCCTCAATGTTGATAACAATGAGCAGCTGGAGATAGAATGAGAGCTGCGCAAGTGTGTATGCCTTCATGAGCCCGTCCATCTCACGATTAGGCCATTCTTTCCAAAGGTCGTGGAGGCTCAGGTAATATGTCGACGTGCGGTAGATGTACTGTGCCATCATGTCAGCATACGGCCCCCAAACAAAATAAATAAACTGGTTCTTGATCACATACCACACCTAGGGGCCAGAAGAAAGCGTAGTAGACCAGCAACCAACCTTGTTCGCTGAATCTTACAACATCCTTCTTCTTGTTGACTCCCCTAGCCCTGGCAAATGGGGCCAGCACATATTCCATAATTCCCGCCCGAAGTCCCGTCAATAGCACGATGAAGAACATGATGAGGTATGAATCGTCACCGCCCAGGAAGTATTTGCCCGTGTTCGGATTGTAGTAGGAGAGCGTGAAGAATTTGGATGTATACTCGCGAGCGCGGGGCATGCTGTGTGTGAGGAAAAGGAGGGCGATGAGGTTGCAAGAGAGTCCTGTGAAAGTCAGCCCGAGGTCTACGTGGTCTACATGGCAGGGGAACAATAGAACAACCTACCAATCTGATTGGCAACAAACCACCGGGCAAGAGTCTTCAAGGGCCCGTCATCTTTCCGTTTGGAACGACGGACAAGAACCCTATTGCCATTTGTCTGCATATATCCCGGCACATTTGGACTGTTGGCTTTGCCGTTATTGCGCTGGGTTCTCTGTGGCAGCGAAGTAGAGGCGACTAGAGTTTCCTTTTGATCGGAGCCGTCCTGCGGAATAGGGGCTGGCGGGTTGCTCATGGTGTTGAGCGACGACTGTACCGCCAATTGACTCTCTTGGGCGCGGACCGGTGGAGTGACACGATATTGGAGGTTCGTCCTCGTCGCGGTCGTGGCAAGCCGTGTGGGCAGGATAGAAGCCGTCTATCGGGAGGATGTTGAGCACAATGAGGCTGCTTAGACAGAGGCGCGAGACTCTCGTCGGTCCAGCTATCACCACGTGAAGTGCAGAGGAGATGCGGGACAGAGCGGTGTTGAACGTTGAGAGGCAGGAAGGCACCACCAATTCAGAAGAAAAAAAGTAGGACGCCGTCAACACCAACGGCGGCGGAAAGATGGAAGCTCCAAACAACAAAACGAGCGACGAGCTGCCTCTCGAAACCAATTGAGCCCAATCCAATGGACAATTGGCAAAAGACAACGGCAACGGTAACGGACGACAGGTTGGGAACAGTTCCACACTCCACCCCGTTTGGCGGTTTGACCAAAATGTTGAATTTGGGCTGGGCTGGCCAGCGGTCCCAAAGGCGGTGGACATGCACTGCTGCACTGTGCGTGCGAACAGCAAGCTTTCTGGAGACGAGCTTCGCCAGGGGCAGGGGCCCCGGCACCAAAACTCCAAGCGCACCTTGCTGGATTGGGGATCGTGGGGATGGCGGAAGCAGGGGGCGCATCGACCACAGAGATCAGCTCTTCTCCTTTTTCGTGCTGCAACATGGTCGTTAGTTTTTATCTAGTGGACAGTCCACTACGAAACCTCCAAATCAATCAAAAAGAGTCATATTTCAAGACAGGGACAGATTATCATCTGTCCAGAGATTGTTATACCCTCTTTACCGCCGGGATCGGTGACGGGGACCCGATGGCTACATGGCAACTGGACGGAATATCCGTACAATTGGAGGGTTACACATTTCAGGGACCTCAACCCCACCATTTTTGAGCGCGGGGTGGTCTGCTGGTCTGCATCTCGTCAACCAATTGCTGCATGTGTTCCATCTTCGCACTGTGGTTGGATCAAGCTGGTGTGGTGTTGGGTAAAAAAAAAGAATAACCTGGAAAACCAGCTTCAAAGCTCATGAAGCTTCCTCAAGCTACCAGCTGGTAACGTTCCAAAAAAAAGCACAATATTTGAGCGGCAAACAATGGATGGTCTGTCCAATAAGGGTCCCCATGCTTTCCAAGCTTCTTGATGGCAAATCGATCCGCTATCAAAACCCCTGAATACCACAAGAATTTCAACACAATGAAGAAAAGGGGTTGATGGAACGCACCCGACACTTAAAGTTGGTGCCAAGCATCCGGCAAACCCTAACCCCAGGCCGTTGCTTCCTTGGCATCAGCATCAGCCTACAAGGTTGCTACAGCCTTGCCTTGTTTTCTTTGGAACCCCAGAACATTTTCCTGCCAAAAACCTCAGCCTTCCCCCGTGCAACCAGCACTGGAATCCCCGGCGACATCATAAAGCACCCATAATCATGAATCAAATACGCGCCATTCAAGCGCTCAACAAAAAGGAGCTCGAAAGCGGCATCCCGCCGTCCGCGTCCTGGCACACCGACTACCGCGACACAGCCTTCGTCTACTTCGGCGGTCTTCCATACGAGCTGACTGAAGGCGACGTTATCACCATTTTCAGCCAATATGGCGAGCCGACCTTTCTCAAGCTCGTCCGCGACAAGGAAACAGGCAAATCCAAGGGCTTCGGGTGGCTCAAATACGAAGACCAACGGAGCACCGACTTGGCGGTGGATAACTTGGGGGGAGCGGAGATTGCCGGGAGGCTGATCAGGGTTGATCACGCGCGGTACAAGGCGAGGGACGATGAGGATTTTGAGGAGTGTAAGGTCGGTTGGGAGGATATCGTAAGTCGAGAAAGACTAGAGAAAGGCTTGCCGAGCGAAGACGAAGACGGTACCGATGAGGAGGACAGAGACGACAAGCCACGGAGAGGGCTGCTCAAGGAGGAGAGGGAATTGCAGCTGCTTATTCAAAATCACGACGATGATGACCCGATGAAGGAGTTTTTGATCGAGGAGAAGAAGAAGGAAGTCGATGAAGCATTGAGGAGAGAGAGAAGGAAGGAAGAAAGGCAAAGTCGAAAACATCGGGGCCGTGGTGAGAAGGATAGAGAAAGGGAGCATCGGCATCGGTCGCATCGATCACGACGCGAAGACGAAGACCGGGAAAACGGGCACAAGGATCGAAGGCGAGGACATGACCGGGACGATTCGGATCGGGAGCGGCGGAGAGACAGGTCAGCATCTGAAGAGCATCATGATAGACATCGAGATGAGGAATCTCGTAGGAACGACCGACGTGGCAGAGATGGCCGGCACAACAGGGACGACAGGCGTGAAAAAGACAACAGGCGCGATAGGGACGACAGGATAGAAGACGACCGAAGAAAGGATCGTGACCGACGATATCGTGATGGCGATGGCCGAAGGCGACGAGATGGCGGCAGGAGTCGAAGCAGGTCTCCACGCCCCCGTAGAGACTGAGCGGACCTGAACATTGAACGGCGACATGTGCCTGTTCTAATATAGGGGGCAATCCAACAAATTCATGAGATACCCAGACCATTTATAATACAAAATGTACACCTTGCCAGCCGCTAATGTTTGCCGTACATACCGTGCAGTGATAATCCATACTAACGCCTGCTATTGAGTCCCAAATCCATGTCGCTGATGGCATGTTGCCTTTCTCAAAACTCCAATATGAACCATAATCATAACCTCCCAAAAGCCAACATCACCAATACCAAACGCCATGCCAAAGTTGACGAGCTATGTCTAGTTGTCTGCAAGGTACCGCTTCCAACCGGCCTTTGCCAAAGAACGTTTGCCAGAGCCCTCATCTTTGATGATGAATTTCTCCCAGCGAGCATCAGTACCAGCTCCTACCACTAGCAGCGAAGCATCATCTAGCCAGCCAATAACCCCTTTTGGCAATCTCATAGTGCCTAGTGTTGAACTTTCCGAGAGGAGTTGGTTGGCACCGGATGGCTCATCACCCGTGGCAAACGATTCTTGGGCAAACGAGTAAGTGTCCTTGACAAAACGAGGCATCCCTGGAATCTTGGACAGGATCCCCCACTTCCCCTGGTCATTTGTTGTCTCCGGCGCAACATCCTCATGCTGACCGCCAAGCCGTTTGGCTTTGGGCATGTCGAAGACGTGAAGAGTAGACTTGTCGGATGTGCAGGCAAGCATAGTTCCGGGTGGATTAAAAGCAAGAGAGAAGATGGCTGCCGGGTCGATTCCTCTTCGAAGCTCAGCTAGTTTGGCGCAGGTCCTGGTTGAGAATACTCGAATTAAAGTCCCCTATATCCTGGGTTAACAAATTGTCACTAAAGACCTGTCGGGGAAGACGAAAGCTGCTCACGGTCTCACTAGCAGTTGCCAAAAGCTCGCCATCTGGGCTCAGCTGAAGGGCTCGAATAGCCGATGAGTGTGCCGGAATAATGCTCACGTTGGACGTGGCAATCTCAACAACTTGCACATGCCCAACACTCCGACCAGGAAATGCGATGATCCTCGGTGACATGCGGCAAAGCCCCAGTGGATTGTTAGCCGTCTCGTAGGCCGTTATGAACGAGGGCGGCTTGGCAAACTTGTAAACGCGGACACTGTTTTGCAGCACAACGACTATCCGTTCCTTAGACAGCTGAGCGCCCCGTACAGGCGTCAACGCGCTGATATCCAGAGCAGACTTGCTCTTACCCTCGTCCCAGAGGATAAGCTTGTTGGCAGCGAACTTGGGCTTCCTACCCCCACCAACGACCCCCAGATAGTTGGCCTTGCCCATCATCTGGACTAGCCCAATGCCTGCATTGAACTCTGTTGGGCTCAAGGTCAGTACGCGAGACATGATGATGAGATGATGAGCTCAAGGCTGAGCATAAAGACATACCACGCGCCGTAGTTTGGGTGCATGTTTCCGAGCTGAAGACTTGTCAATGTCAGCGCCGTCGTACAGAAGTAGCCAAGTCGAACGTTCGAGTTCTGGCAGAGCGAGAGCCATAGTTTTCTTGTATTACAAGAGAGTTGATAGATGGGTGGAGCATGGTGCAACCGCTCTCATGGAGAAGTGAGCTCATCCAACCAGAACAGGGGAATACACTTACTCCGAAACCCAGTGTTGAGCCCGACAGCAAAACAGCTACAATCATCATTGAATGTTATCGAGAGAACCACCGGAAGGCTAGTTGTCTCGAGAGGCGGTCGAGTATTCATGATAGCCCTGATTAGATGCGCCAAACCGATGCCGGGGTGTGTCGCTGAAGAAGCTTGACTGCCACGCAAAATAAGACAAGTGTGAGCGGCAGCAGTACTGGGCAAAGCTCACCTACGCAGAGGAATAAGGAAGAGACAAACCGCAGCTGAGAGCGTCGAAATAGGTATCAGATGAATGCCGGCCCGAGATGTTGTTGCTCCTCGAACAGGATGGTCTTGGCGCTTTTCAGTGTGTCAGCTGCACCACTCCGGTTGTTCCTGGAGATGTTGGAGGAAGAGTTCCAGACAGCCACGCCTGGTGGCGGCCACTGATAATTACGATCTCTGGGGCAGTCAAGATCAACCAGAGTTTGTGCAAAAGTCTCCTGTCTCATGTAATGTGCAAGTTTTATATCTGAAGAAGTAAAATACCTACCTCTCCGGCACAACGCCTGCCTGCGCTAAACAACACAATGGCTGATGCCCACGGCTGAGACCACTGAAACCACACAGTGGTCCATGTGACGGAACGGGCTCTCAAGACAACAGGCGTCGCCAGCCGTCCTCAGCTGTTCTGCTTGTCCGGTGGGGATTTGGAGTGGGTTCCGAAGAAGGGGCGCTTTCACCTGGGGAATTGGGACGCGCCTTTCCCATACAGGCCTAGCGTACCTAGTGATGTCGACGGGCAACCCCTGAGATTTGCGGACCGGGGACGGCTGGTCATTGCTCCTGCAACGGGTTGACAGCTCTGGGTTGCTAGTGGTCCGCAGTGCTCACTGCCAGAGGTGCTCCGTGCTGAAACTCCTGGGCTCCTGCTGCGGTAGCACCCGCAACAATTTTGTGAAATTGGCATTTTCCGCCTCGACGCCCATCCCGGCCCTTCTCCTTTTCCCAACCCGAACCGTGATCGTCCTCGCCGTCGTCCCATCTCCGACTCCGACGACGCTTGATCCAACACAAGCATTCATTGAAGTCCGCATTTTTGGTACCTGGATACGCCCAATCCTCCATTGAACATATCTTCATTGCCCGTTGAACGCTGTGCCAGAGGTCGGCGCTAGTTTTACCCGTGTTTCCCATACAAGCCGCGACTCCACACCAATATCATGTCTTCTCCAGCCGTACGTCTGCCTTTCCCTGTCCATACAGCTTCCTGATTGAAGCCCATAACCCGTCGCGTTCCTCGACCGCAGCACAGCTCTCCGCAATCTGCAATCCGCAATTTGCATCTGTGCCAGACAACACCAGCAAAAACAACAACAACAACAACACCACACCAGTCAACACCAGACCTGGTTTTATTTGTAGCTATGGTTGGAGCTAACAACACGTTGTTCGGTATTGAACAGAAGATGATCCGCCGAAAGAAGAACGTCAAGAAGGGTATCCAGTTCTGCCTAATGGTCTGCGGTGCCTCGGGAACTGGTAAGTCAACAAATTCCAGCTACCTAATGTGCCATTTCTGGCCATGCATCTTGCGCACGTGTTACTGACCGCGCTTTGGTTTCTTCTAGGCCGTACCACCTTCGTCAACACGCTCTGCGGAAAGCCCGTCCTTGGCCACAAGGAATCCGATGACCCGTCTACCGCTCACGTCGAGGATGGCGTTAAGATCAAGCCCGTCACCGTTGGTATGCACCCCTCTTTAGAAGGAGACCATGTGGCACGGAGAAGAACAGAATCTAACTGCCAACAGAGCTTGAGCTAGACGAGGAGGGAACGCGCATTTCTCTGACCATCGTTGACACACCGGGATTTGGTGACCAGATTGACAACGAGGCCAGGTAGGTTCCTCTGGCCAGGTCCAGGATGGGGCAGCGTGCTAACCGGTTGGGCGTGAATAGCTTCGCGGAGATCGTTGGGTACTTGGAGAGGCAATACGATGACATCCTTGCGGAGGAATCGCGTATCAAGCGTAACCCCCGTTTCAGAGACAACCGCATCCACGCCATGCTCTACTTCATCACACCTACCGGCCATGGGTAACTTGTCCCTCGCTCCTGAGCTGGGTGTGAATACAATGCTAACACGTATCAACAGCCTCCGCGAGCTCGATATCGAGCTTATGAAGCGCCTGGCCCCCAGGGTCAACGTCATCCCCGTTGTTGGCCGGGCCGACTCGCTTACCCCCGCCGAGCTCGCAGAGACCAAGAAGCTTGTTATGGAGGATATCGAACACTACCGCATTCCCGTTTACAACTTCCCCTACGATATTGAGGAAGACGATGAGGACACAGTAGAGGAGAACGCCGAGCTCAGAGGTCTTATGCCATTCGCTATTGTCGGATCGGAAGATATCATCGAGATTGGAGGTCGCCAAGTCCGTGCCCGCCAGTACCCCTGGGGTGTCGTCGAGGTCGACAACCCGCGTCACTCTGATTTCTTGGCCATCCGGTCCGCTCTTCTCCACAGCCATCTTGCCGATTTGAAGGAAATCACCCACGACTTCCTCTACGAAAACTACCGTACCGAGAAGCTCAGCAAGAGCGTCGAAGGTGGTGCTGGAGTGTAAGTTTACTGCCCCTTGTTGCGCTCCAAGACATGTACTAATCCAACTGCAGTGACTCTTCGATGAACCCTGAGGACCTCGCGTCACAGTCCGTTCGCCTCAAGGAGGAACAGCTGCGCCGCGAGGAGGAAAAGCTCCGCGAGATTGAGGTCAAGGTTCAACGCGAGATCAACGAGAAGCGCCAGGAACTCTTGGCCCGTGAGTCCCAGCTGCGCGAGATCGAGGCCCGGATGCAGCGCGAGGCCGCCGCTGCGGCCGCCGCCCAACAGGGGACTCCTTCCAACCACTCGGAACCTAACGGCAACCCAGAGTAAATCTCAGAATGTCTGTGGCCTACTCGCTAGGACGCTAATACATCATGGCTGCCATACCGATATGGCAAAACTTCGACACCTTCTAGGCGACCTGATCTTTCTGTGCAGGCGTTGGTTCTTCTGTTGTGTTTACAGACAAAATATTCCCCCCGCTGCTTCTGCAATTTTTTTTTACCAAGACGACATTAGCTCCAGAACAAGGCCATGAATGTGACGAGAAACAGAGGACGATGGAGCACGCGCACAAAGGCACTTGACGAAAGCGACTAGAAAAGGGGTGCGCGATGGGCTGGCGGAAAGGGCACAGGAATCATGAGGAGGGTCATCTAGGGAAGGGATCGATGGTGTCGGCTGGATATCAGGTTAGGTGATGAGGTGAAAATTTGGTGTTTCTCTTTTTGGTTCCAGCCGACGCCATGAACAGGGGAAGATGCAATGAAGGAATGAGCCCCGTAATGCAGAGGTGGGAGGGTTCTTCAGGAGGTGGCCAGACTGTTGTTCTTTCCGTCATGTCTGTCAGCATCAGCTTGCTGGTTATACCCTGAGTCGGCCACTTACTATCTGACTCGCTTTATTTTCCTTTTTTTCTACTATTGGACTTCTAATGCAGATATCACCTAAATTAAGTTTTCATCTCGACAGTTTCACTCTTATCAAGCGATGGATGTCGTTCTGCTGTTGAATGAATGTCAAATAACACGTCAGGTCTATGAAGATTGTGATGAACAACATGCTGTTCATTGTTTCAGTGAGGCCGCCAAACGACAATTCAAGCCCTCTCGGTGCCTCTTCCTCGACTAGGAGCCGTCGACTGGGGGCAATCGAGCCCCGGCGACAGCAAGCAGGTCAGCCTGGTCGTTTCCGTGATCACCAGAATGTCCGGCAACCTTGGTGAACAATGTCATGGCGCCCGCGGCTTCCCGCTTGTCTACCTGATCCACGATGGGTTTGATGATGTCCTGGTTGATGACATCCTCTCCTTTCGCCGATTTCCAGCCGTTCCCGACCCAGTTTTTGCACCACGACGTTGCGCAGCCGATGGAGTACTGGCTGTCTGTGCGGATCTCCACCGAGGTCGTATCCTGGAAGGACCGGAGCGCGTACAAGATGGCCATGAGCTCGGCGCGCTGGTTGGTCTGCAGCGGCCCCGGGAGGCGCGCCGAGATATTCCGGGGGTCGTCGGCCCCGAACCAGACGCCTATGCCAGCCGTGGCGCCTTGTTTGCCATTGCTAGGGGCGGCGCCGTCGGTGTACACGATGGAGATGGGCTCATTGCTGGCATTGGTTGTTGTGCCCTGTGGGGGTGCTGTTGACGAGGGGGTGTCGGCACCAGAGCCTAGCTTTGTTCGCTTTGCTGGGGGCGCTGCTGATGGTGACGTGGTGGTGCCAGGACGGCCATCTAGTCGTAGGAAGGTTTGGAGGGCTTGACGACTCGGAGCGCGGGGTCGGCCGTCGTCGCCTTGAGCGGACCGCCCGTCTGGACCGTCGCCTCTGCTGGAAACTGTGCGGACTTCTCGCCCTGGCGCCGAGATACTGCTACTGCGAACAGTGTAGCCTTGGGGTGCTACTAGTGCCGAGGAATCAGACCCGCGCTGGAAGCCCTGAAAAGTATCGGCTTGCTGTTGGTTTGCTGTACTGGAGGAGGAGGCGGCGCGGCCAGCGCTGAGCCAGTCATTTGCCTCCTCACGGGTTGGGAAGCTCTGATCTATGGCCGGAAAGGTCAGTATCCAACTTCTTTCGAGCACCGAGTCGGGAAAGATGAAAAACAAGCTTACGGACTGCGCCGCTATAACCCTTCACGTTCGCCTCGGCCTCCGACCAGGTTGTGTAAACACCAGGCTTATGCCCGACGCGAACGGCATAAAACTTTGGTCCTTTACTTCGCCCCATTTGCAGAAGTCCCAAGGTAAGCAGGCGTTGTGCCAGAGTTGCGCTTTTGTCGCGAGTGACGATGGAGGGGGAGATGTCAGTTATGTGGGCAACGGCGTCTCCCGCATGTGGCTTGGCGCGTCTTTTAGATGTTAGTATTATTGCCAGGCAGTCGTGGTGTAGGTTATTAGGCAGTCGTGGTGTAGACAGAAAGCTTCGTGGAGGCAATTACCTGTGTAAATGAACTGAGTGAGTATAGTGGGGTTTCAAAACTGGTGCACTGCAGGGGCCAGAAAATATTTGGGTTGACAGTTGATGGGTTTCTACGCTGTGTTGATTACCTACAGCCAAACCAGCCTCCAAAGGACAGGGAATAAACAAACAATATAAAAAAGTCCTAGTCCCGAATGGAACTCCATACATTAACTCCACGAATTCCCAAGAGTAACAATTCCAACAGGTTGAGTCATCCCAAAGCTCTCCAAGGAAAAAAAAACACAGGACAACACTGTCAATAATACAAAACGGTCATACTTCATCATGCCGTACTCGCCTCCTAGTAGTCCCATATCGTACCATGAACTTCCATCATCCCAAACCCCGCAACTCATTGATACTGCCACTTCCCTAACATCTTTCAAGCCTAGTTATTGTTCTGGCTGTTCAAAATCCGCAAAATGGCGAGGAACAGATTGATAATGTCCAGGTACAAGCTCAGAGCGGCGGCGATCTCCTCCTCCACATGATGCTTCCTCATAACGAGCTGCGTGTCGACAAGAATGTACCCGCTGAAGATCAGCGCGGCCAACAGACCGTAAATGAGCTCGGTGGTGCTAGTGCGGGGGAGGAAAAAAGACATGAACCCGAAGAGGACCAAGCCCCAAAGAGCACCGAAGAGATAGGGCATCCATGAGGTGAAGTCGTATTTGGACTGGCAGGCGAAGGCTGTCAAGAAGATGAAAATGCCCCCTGTGAGGACAACGGCGTTGAGAACGATAGAGGAGTCGTAAAACGACACGATAACGGAGATGGTGTAAGCTTCCAACAAGGTGAATCCCGAGAGAAAGAGGAGGTTGGTGGGATAGGAGTGGCGTTTCCAATAAGTGAGGATCATGAAGCCCATGGAGCCAAAGAGCGAAAGCCAGAGGACCGTGGGGTTATTCTGAATCCAGTTTCTGTAGCCATCGCTCATGAAGCTGAGGGAGCTGACCAAAGCTGTCGCGAGGAGCTGAACTGTAAGGATGGTGTAGACTTTGCGGATGAACTGGTTGCGAATCTCAAGCGTAGCTTCGGCGACGGAGCCTCCAAACTGCAAAGAACACTGTTAGTTTCGTGATACTAATGGCAAATGGCGCGTCGATTCTCCTCACCTTGAAGTCATCTGGAATATTGTCCTCACTGCTGCGGGGGGCGCCGCCAAAGAGCGCAGCATTGTCTTGTGCGGAGTTGCTCTCAGCCTGGTACGAGGGAGGGGGCTGTGTGTAGCTGGTGTGCGCATCGGGATCTTCCTGCGGAGCAGCCGTATACTTCGCGGTGCTCGCCATTGTGACTGTTGTCGTTGTCGGGTTGAACTGGGGTGGGTGTTCGCAATATTCTGTCGTAGGTCGTCTAAAAGTAGGTTGTCGAGAACGCAAGGCGCAAGCGTGTTGCCTTCTTGTAGTGTTCGGTGTAATGCAGTTGGATGACGACGGCAGCCTTTCACGGAGGATGACCCGAGAAAGTGGGGAATGCGCTAAGTGATCTCAGTGATCAGTGGCGGAGTTTGCTGCAGGTGAAGACCAGGTGGATGCCGGAAGGTTCCATTAGCCTGGGGAAGCTCGTTTACTTACATAACCTCAACCTGCAGCCAAGCCGTTTTGTTCCCACGACCTGCAAACAGGTGTGCGGTCACTTTTTGTGAATCTGGAATATGTCTAACTGCAAGGTCAATACGGATTTGGGGCTGTGTAGCGGCGAGTATTTATCGTGAAGGGTTCCCCGGAAGTCATTAGGCGAGTGCTCAGTTGAGCAAAACCAGGTGATGGAGTTTATGCAGCAAAGCCATATAGCGGGGATGGCAGGGGTTAGGGTTGAACTAGCAAAACACGTTCAATGTCTTGAACCCCTGTTATCAAGGATTGTCTGGATTGGCTTGCAACTCTGTCTAGCATTGGGCAAACGCCAGTCGCGTCTCCCAACGACGTCTGCGAATCATTCGGGGAATTTACGGCCCGCATTTGAGCTCTCCTGAAGTCAATACCTGCAGGAGAAGAGCGTTTTCTGGGACGAATAGCAAACAAACGACCATTCGACTCATCACCATCGGCGGACGGTTCTCGAGTGCCTTGCTTCCCACTGTTAGCTTCGAGCCCGATCCCCGAACCAGCAAATGCGATTCCGGCGACGACAACATCCCATTCTAGCAACAACTTGAGCTCGTCTAAACAGACGCAGCCATGGCCGGGAATACGAACCGGTACTCGTCATACACGACAGCATCTGTCGGGTCGGGATCAGATGGCAAAAATGGCGAGAAAGCAGAAAAGAAGGACCTCTGGAGCTCCATGCTAGACGGCGTGGCCAGCGCAAAGCGACTTCCAGAAAAGAACGTCATTCTACTAGGCGGCACTGTCGACTCCCAGCGAGAATTCTTCGAATCTCTCTCCAACACCGAACTTCGCCGAACCATTGACCGACATGCCTCTCGAATGCCCCCAGTCGCAAATAGTTTTGCACTCGGTTACACCTACTACGACGTTCTCGATGCGGACCAAGAGGACACATTGGCTCGTATATCTCTATACACGCTTACAAACCCCTCACCGTGTTTCGCATCCCTTCTTAAGCCGCTTTTGACGCCCCAAACGATACCCAATACCCTCATTGTAATACTACTGGACTGGTCGCAACCGTGGAGGTGGATGCGACAGCTACGGGAGTGGATTCTGTTACTCAGAACTGTGTTGATTTCGTTAAGCCACGAGTGTATGGCAACAATGGAGGAAGTCATGCTGTCGTGGCGCGATCGTGGTAGGGGAGGCGGGACGAACCTCGACGGCACGACCGCCTTGCCAGTCGCAGACGATGGTGTCGCCCTGCCTCCGGGTCCTGGCGAGTGGGAGGATGCCTTGGGTATTCCGCTATGTGTTGTGGCTCAAAATGTGATTAACCCCGATTTCTTTTTGCTCTCTGGCGGAAGCTAATATCGTGTGGGCAGGCCGAGAAAATGGAATATCTTGAAAAGACGCAAGGCTGGAAAGAGGAGGAGTTTGACGTTGTGTTGCAGTTTATGCGGACAGTGTTGCTCAGACGTACGTTGCCCCTATCTGACCAAAACAACAACTGACAAATACTTACTGCGACCCCACAGATGGCGCCTCTTTGATTTATACCACCCCTTCTTTACCGTCACAGCTCCCGAGCTTGATTCACTCCAGTCTCGGCATCCACTCACTTCTGAAGAAACAACCACTAAAACACAATGTCATCGATAGAGACAAGATAGTCGTCCCTCCAAATTGGGATTCCTGGGGCAAGATCCGTGTCCTACGAGAAGGGTTTGACGTTGAGCGTGTCAGCAACGGGTGGACCGCTGATCTTGATCAGCCATTCCCGCAATCTCGACCAAACGGTAACGCCGCGAATGGCGAGACTAATGACAACGGTAGCGAAGCTGTGCACGAGGAAGAAGGGGAGGAGAATGCCGACCCTCAGGGGTCAATGGTCAGATTATACGAGCTTTCGGTGCAAGACCCAACGATGGACGCCCTTCAGCTGGCAGGCCGCGACACCCACTCCACTGAGCTTGAAGTGAAGATTGAGGACGCTCAAGCATTTTTGGAAAAACAGCTCAAGCTTCTTGACGGCTTCAAAAAGCAGAGCGACGACAACTTTACTCAAGACTTTGGCAGCTCCCGGCATAAGCCTTTCAAGAAGATTGAGGACGACGAGGGAGCTCTGGACTCTTATATGCGGCCAACGGAGGCAAAGGTGCTGGAGCATATCGGCCCTGTGCAGTTCAATATGGGTGGCATCCAAGTAGATGCCGACGACATGGTTCAGAGGCTCAAGGTAAGTGATTCGGCAAGTTTCCACGATATCAACAGAGATACTAACAACCAGCACAGGACCGCCAAGCCTACGGCACCTCGGAACCAGGCAGCCCAACAGACGAGGTGGGCGCCGAGCCAACCGCGCAAATGGACACTGAGAACCTGCAGGCCTTCTTCCAGGGACTCATGAACAGGAAGAGCGGCACAGGCAAATAAATGATGCAAACCCTTTCCCTCGCATCGCCGGTTCGGAGCTAAATTGCCTACATACTAATAACATTCACATTCATAACATGACGACCAACACTTGAGGGAAAACTCCAGCCCCAGCTCCTTTCTTCTACTTTAATTCACCGTGCGTTATTCGAAAAGTGGTATTTTGTACCATTTTGTCTTGTACATGATTCGTCCAGGCCCTGTTGAGAGGGTGGGAAAAAACATGGATTATTCATTCGCCTCGTTGAAACCCAAAAGGATCATGAGACTGTAGATTTAGATACCCCCTATTTTTCGATACAGACAGAACAGCACTTGTCAAACGATAGAACTTGGCGTGTCAGCTGAGAGCGAGTGTGGCCTTTATGGCGATGATTGGATTCTCGTTGGAAGCTGAACTTTTCTGAAACACGAGGAATTGACAGCACCAGTGGATAAACACTCGAGACGGTGATCAGCAGCTGGGACATATTCGAGACCTTGAAGTTTGATGGGTAGTCTCCGCTTGATTCAACATGTATGCTAACTCGACCGTCTGCCAGCCATCAAGGCATGACAATAGAGACTCCGGCTCAACAGTACCTTGCCGCCAACACCATTTATGCCGCCGAAATCAGCACTTGAGCACAGTGAGAACAAGTAAAAACAAACCATCAAAAGATGGGCCACACTCCCACAAGACAATAGCATTACATCTCCGTTTTCTCTTCGTTTTCATTCCTTCTTGATGTCTTCGTCAAAAGGAGAGCGTGATTCGAACAAAGACTCATCACTGAAAACTGTCAGAAATGGTTGACTGAGATGGCCCTCCACATCTCCATGCGGTAGGAAATGTTCACTGAGGTCTTCGAGCGTAGATACAAGAGCAGCATCGCCGATGACATTCTGAAAGCTGTCTATAAGATCCGCGAATGTGGGTGGATGAATATTGCCCGCGTCTAGGGGCTCTAACTCGGCATGCATCATCGGTACAAACTACTGTAGCTCGATGAGCGCCCTTGTGTGGCCTCTCGCCCTCAGGCGTAATCGGGCAAGTTCGGAATCCATATTCGTCTTGATCCGTACTTCCTCCACCCCCAGTTTCGCCGTAATCACACTTGTTAGTAAGCTCTGGTGTATCCAGTGATGTTCCATGAGCTCGGGCTCAAAGGCTTTGATCGTTTCCAGTGCCATTTGTTTATAGCGCGGTTCATCGACGAGTGAGCCCAGCCTATAGAGGTTGGAAACTGACACAGCGTTGACCGAGGGAATCAGAATGTCCATGCCGCTTTTCAAGCGAGGGATGTTGTTGCTGATGGTTTCCAGCTCAGTAGAGTAGAAACCGCCACAGTATGCACGTCGTCGGGTTTGGGTTGCATCCGTCGATGATGGCGAGTCATAGAACAAGCGGTTTTGCGTTTCTATGTGACTTGCGTTAGCAAACACACCTACGATACCATTGATTCTGAACGTTGGGTTGTTGACTTACCTTGAAGGTCCTGAGCCCATTTCAGCCACGGCTTGCTCAGAGTTGCTTCATACAAATCCAAAAGACCTTCAATCAAAAAGGCATAATCATCAGCGAAAGCACGCGTCTTGCTGGGCCCGTCATTCCAATAGCGGTGGAGCACCATGTTACCAGATCCTTCGTTACCGGCAGCGACGGTGACGGCTGTGTCATTCAGCCATAGGTGCTCCCGTATAAACTGCGCCGCCTTTTCAGCGTGTTTGATGTACTCCTTGTTCTTGGAATGCCCCACGGCCTCGGCCGCTGCTTGCGTGCGAGAAAGTGCCGAGATAACCATGCCGTTGACACCAGTGATGATTTTCGTATCTCGGGGTGGTCGTACACGCTCTTTATCCCTGTGGGCAAGAAGATTATCCTTTGCGGAGGAGATTATGGTGTGGATCTCCTCAATCGGACGGCCATATTGAGTCGAGAGTTCTTTCGCTTCCTTTCCGATGGATAGGATGTTATGGTTTAGGAACTCGTCAGAGGGATCCCGCTCCTGCGGAACATTGCCATCTTCTTCCACGTTCCAATACGCTGCAGCAATGTTGCTTGCTTCGGGACCAAGGACATCCTCAAACTCCCTTCGGGTCCAGATGTAAAACGCACCATTCTCCATATGCTGCTCGCCCTTACGATAATATGAATAGGCAGCCTCGCTCGAGATAAAACCGCCATTTTCTTGTTGGACCACAGTACTGATCAGATAATCCGCCAGACCCAGGACGACATCAGCAAATTCGTCTTGACTCGTCAGTTTTGAGCCCGCCCCGTGCCCGAGCCAGGCATCCAGATACACCCCTAACAGGAGGGCATTGTCTCCTACCACTTTCTCAAAATGGGGCATGTTCCAGTCGCCGGTGGAACTCATCCGCATAAACCCTTCCCCGATATGATCTCTTAGACCGCTATTTTTCATGCTTCTCAGGGTTTGAAGCGCCATCTTCGTCGCCTTTTCGACATCCTCGTCTCCTCCAATAACATCCCGGACTTCGACGGGACATTCCCTGAGTCGGAGCAAGAAGGACAGGCGCGCGGGGTTGGGAAATTTTGGTTCTTCAGGCTTGCCAAACCCGCCGTGTATCTTGTCGAAGAGTTTGGCGATGCGAGTGACAGCATTCTCGACATGGTCCAGATCCACTTCAAGATCGGGGACGAACGTTGACGCGGCGTTGGGAGTGCGGATAAGCGGCGAAGCGCCTTCTTGAACGAACTGTTCGAGACTATGCAACCCGCGAGCGGCGTCCTCCCGGCACCGTTGCTCCTCTGCGGCCCATAACGTCTGGATTTTGCTCGAGACGGCGAGAAGGTCAGGGCATACCGTACCATCCTCCCCAACGGTACCGGGTCCGGGTAAGTAGGTACTACCGAAAATAGGCTCGAGGTCGGGAGTTAGGAATAAGTGCAACGGCCAACCACTGACACCATTCACGGCAGCGCTATAATTTTGATAGATAGTGTCGAGGTCCGGGCGCTCCTCCCGGTCAAGGATGATAGGGACAAAGTGCTCGTTGAGAAAGGCGGCGGCCGAGGGGTTGTAAAACGTATCGCGAGTTGTCAAATGGCAAACTGAAACTGTGTAAGCGTAGTCTTCATCATACAGCACAGGGCCAGGGAGCGAGGGGCTTACGGTGATCGGCGAGAAATCCAATATGCATGTAGATGGGTTTGTTTTCCTCCTTCGCCCGAGCCAACGTCTCCTCACTTATGGGTTGCCACGCTACAGATGTATCGGCATGGATGAGTACATACGGGCTCGTGCTTTCTGAGGCGCGGCTTCGTAATGCTGGGAGAGCGCCCGAGTCTTCGGCCTGTTTTCCTGAAGCCGGCGGGGCCCCGCTTGCGCCGTCTGCTCCAGACTGTTGTTGAAGCTGTGCGCTCATCATCTTGAGTGGGAGTGATGGAACAATGGTGCAAAAGGACCGAAAAGGGTTAGTTATCAGCCAGGCGGTGGCACTGATCGAGGGACCGGAGCGAAAGGCCAACTTCTTGGTGAATTCAGTCAGCGTGATTCGTTGCGGGGTAATACGAATGGCTGTGACTCGAGAACCCGGACCTGGGGTGATAGGCCGAGTCTGGGAAGAACTAGGGCAAGGAAGAATAATCTAGAGTGAAGTGACTACGGCTAATGCGGAGTGCTGTAGAAAACAACCCGACCCGTCTGAGGAGCCTTTTGGGAAAGTTGGGTTCTTCATCACCGAAGCTGCACCTGTGGACTACTTCTTCAAGTCCATATGCGGGGGAGCTTTTGGTTAACAAGCAGGGGTATGGCGACAAACCCCACCTGACGTATGAAGGTTGATGACTTATCGGGACGTTGTCAGGGGTTAATTATCGGCTATATCAGATCCTCAACGTCTCATGACCGAGCTACCTAAAGATACGGGTTTGAAGAGGTCCTACCTTTCTGCGAATGGCAAATCTATAGCTTTTAGGAGGGGCCACCCATCCCCCGTGCTACCAAGCTGACTTCCGACCATCGCGCAAATTATAAACCCCTTTTCAACCCCTACCTATCTGCCTGACCTCCTCCAGGGGCCGCAAGTTGGGGTACCCAACCCCACCGTAAATGTCAACCACACCACCTCCAGTTCAACTCAAGGCCAAGAATTGCGACCACCTCCATTCGGTTGATCTGCAAGTCATCACGTTTTAAACCACCCTGATTACCACGCCACCATCTCGTACCCGACCATCACGGTTAACCTAACAAGACCATGCATCCGGCCCCATACAAGACCAACCCACTACGCCCCATCATCGCAATGACTTATCAAGCAAAGGTGCATGATCATGAGGGACCATAAATTCCAATTCAGGCAAAGACCTGAGCTAAAATTCAGTATGTGATGGTATGTACAAATCTTAAACAGCGAAAACAAACACCGCCCTCCAAGAACCCTAAGAGCATCATTTGAATGAGGCCACCAAAGATAAAGAAGCGAGAAATAACAAGATCAAATCTCGAATGAAGAATCGAATAAGGTTCCCCAAGCATCAAAAGCAACAACTATTCCCACATAAAGAAAGATAATGAAAACTCCCAAATCAGCGAAATCAACCGCAAAGCTAAAGCCAAAGGGATATATCCTCGGCATACGAAGTGAATGCAAGAAATGCCATATCCCACCTGAGCGAGCTTTTGTCCACCCCTTGTCCATTCCCATTCCTTCTTTTTGTTGCTGTTTTCATGTCATAAACATCGTAGCTCATCGTTCGGTTCCGTCGAAATATTTCGCACCCTGTTTACCGCTAGGGTAGTGGGGTGTCTGATATTGCATGGCACCCAAAACTGGCTCGGTGGGAGACATTGCCCCTTCCAGGTAGGCACACGACGAAGTTCGAGACATCAAAATCGAATGGCAGCAGTAGGAAAAGGTAGAATGTGTACAAGAGAGGATTGTATACACAATGAGAAGCGAAAAGATAAACGGCCCGGGCCGCCACGAGTATTTTACATGGTTATGTCGCCTTCGTTCACGAGTATCTATTGTTACACTTAGGCGGCCATGGAAATGGGCTGGCCGAGAGGAGGCAGCACATTCTTGCCGTAAGCGCCGCCCATGTTTCCTACAGAGACACAATGTTAGGTCGACTAAATGAAGCTGGGAAGTGCAATGGGCTGGTGAGACTTACCGACGGGGAAATAGTTGCAGACAGTGTACAGGGATTCCATAGTGGGAACAATAGTGCCGGCAGGGCATTTGGCAGTGAAGCAGCCAACCTGCTTGGAATCCTTCCAGACAAGCTGGGTGAAGTGGCCCCAATCCTTGAAGGTGACCTGAGCCTGAGGGCTCGGGTTGGCCCGCCCGTACTCGCCGACAGGGAAGAGCTCAAGCTCATTGTTGTACCAACCGTTAGAGATGGCGCGAGCAGCAGCACCCGGCAACAGGACTTTGTCGACATCTTTGGACGCAGCCCACATGGCAAGGTTCTGGCCATAACCACCACCATTGATGCTCCTGTATAAGAGTTAGAATCATGGCCTAACAGGACAAGTTAGATACTTACGTGTCGTGCTCAAATTTGCAACGCTCGGCGAGAACCCGAGCAGAGTCGGCATACTGCTGGCCCCACTCGAGGGCACCAGCCGAGTGGTTGAAGCGGTGGACATTGTGGCTCTCAAGGACAGCCTTCTGGTAATCATCGGACCCGGCGGGAGTTTCGACCTTAGGGGCTTGAGTAGTCTCAACGGGAGCAGGAGCCTCGACGACAGGAGCAGGGGCTTCGACAACAGGAGCAGGAGCCTTGACGACGGGGGCGGGAGACTCAACTACAGGAGGAGGGGCCTGTGTGGTGGGCTCGGGCTGTGGAGCAGGTTCGACAACGACAACCGGCTCGGGCGCAGCGCTTGTGGTGGGGGCCGGGGGAGGGGGAGGCGGCGGGGGAGGAGCCGCGGAGGTGGTGGTCGCAATGGTAGTTGTAGTGGTGCGCTGAGCAGGGCGTCGAGCCACGCTGAACACAGCCGGAGTTGGGGTCTCGCCTTCAGTGACAGTCACAGTAACCCACTCGGTCACGACCTTGCTGTGAACAATCAGGCGACGCCCTTGAATGATGGGACTGGCAGCAGCCAGAACAGCGCCGCAAGCGGCGAGCACAAGTGAGGACTTCATTTTGATTTGAAGTTGATAGTTCTGTTAAACATGTTAGTCTCGTAGACAGATAAGACTAACAAGAAAAAAATCGAGATCATGCGGTCCTATCGAAACCAGACTCCCAAAGAAACAATAGTATTGTGATGGCCGAGACATTGACACACGTGGGCATCGGAGATGCGTGCCAACCAACAAACGTACCTGCGGTGATGATAGTTACGGTGTTGAATGATGATTCCGTTCCGTTCTGACCGAATCCTCGCTGTTGGGAGATGTGGCTTGAGATGAGGACTTATGTACCCAGAGCCAGGTTGAACGCAGCGCAGCTGTCGTTGCTTGATCCTTCAAGGATTGTGAGACAGTCGTCGGTCCGCTGAGCTGGATCGAGATGACGTCGCTTTACTTGCCGCACCGGTCCGTCGAGGAGACTGCTGGTGGAAGGAGTGACGAGAAAAGAATGGTGACGATACTTGTCGTCTGCCACAACCAGGATTCACGAGTGCTACAATAGCCACGAGATTCCGAGGTCGCTCTAACACCGGAAGACAGCGCCGCCGTCAGAAATGTCAGTGTTATTTTTTGGGGGGAAGGAGTGAAAGTCGCCAAATCGAGCAGAGGACACAAAGTCGAAAAAGTCGCGAGACCAAAATGGCGAGCTGTTGGTAAGGAGTGGACTGAAGTAAAACTTCAAAAAAGGAGCGTTGGGGAAGAGAAGGCGAGGAAGTGGTTGCGGGAAGGATGCAGTCCACAGGTCGCACCGTAGCAGAAAAGGTGAGGAAGGTTGAGAGAAAGGTGAGAATCGAGAAAGGAAGGGTGGTGTTCTTAGCAGCCGGCAAAGGGTGGGGCCCACGCTGGAGCGTCAGGTCGAAGGGGATGCAAAATCCAGGGTGCTGGTCCCGGTTTCTTGGCCCCCTTCAGACGTCACCTTAATTTTCTTGAATGCGGAGTGGGCTGCGGAAGGAGTGGAAGTACCTATCAGGCTTGGGAGACGACGCCGCAGTTCCGAGCAAACAGGCAGGTCCAAGGGAGGTGTTAATGCATCAGATGCGGCCAGGGTTGATGAGGTGCGAGGAGGCCAAGGGTCTGGTAAGTTTGCTTGATCAGACGATAACAACAACGGTTAACGGGACATTGGGCGCAGGCATTTTTGCAACGGTGCGAGTCCTGATCCTATTATACTCGAACTGCATACATAACCGCGCAACACGACAGCAGCGGGTGCTCTGCGATTCTCTCCCCAGGCTGCCGGCTGGGTCTCTGGGTTTCTCGGCCTTCCTAGGTGGTGTCACGTTAACAAGATAATTGGCTCCCAAGGCGCAAAGAGACGTCGTCCCATGTTTCTGAACCGGGTCGTTCTCTGAGCCCTCGGTTTGATAACCGCACGCCTCGATAGTTCCTGTCAGTCGACAGACGCTCCCGATTCTGCGACCGCAGGTGGTCGACTGTTCCTGGTGCACCAAGACATGGAACCAATGAAATCACTGTGCCTTTGGGGTGCCTTGCAGGACTTGGCGGGGTTAGCTTGCAATTACCGGGGCAACCCTGAATGCCAAGACTGTGGGAGAGCCAATTGACATAACGGCGGGAACCCATGCTTTCCTGAAACGACGCTAAATGCGGGTGAGGACCTTGACGAAATTCACCACCGCTCCCCGAAAACATCACCCGCAGGACTCAAGATCAAATTGCATTGTTAGGGCAAACAGCAAGACCACCCTCAAAATACTAACATCGTCCGATCGGCGCCAAAACCAGGCAATGTTTTAGCAAATACTAGACTGCAACCGCACTCTCTATAATATGAGTTTATTGAGTGTGTCTGTTCCCAATCCGCCAAACAAAACATCACCAATATCAAGACACCAAGGCTTGGGGACATGCAGCCGTACCATGTTTACCCCTAGTTCCAGCCCGAGGCACACACAGAGAATCTTTTTCACTTCGATACCCCAGACCCCCGGCTTTTTCATCCATCATGCCGTCCCTTTTTGGCTACGCTCCCCGACAGTCTGGATCGATTTGGGGCTTTCACCATGGTAATTTGCAAAAGTCGGCCAATAAGCATCCTTCTACTTGGGTTCGGTGTTTGAGAACAGATTAAATACTCAGGCTTCTGAGCAAATTCACACACATCTTTGCCCTCCATGCCTTCCACTTCCAGAAATGCCCCGCGGTCGACAGGCACAGGGAGACAAACGCCCACATTGAAGGAGGGACGATCACCGTTGGTCCAACTGCGGCTAGATTTCTGCTGGGAAGGCACTGCAGGGATTACCCTACCGTCATTGACGAGAGCCTAGGGGGTGATCACTTTCTGGCAAGCACATTTCATGCTCCCACAAGTCACTCTTGAATCGGTGTCCAGATAGCTCGGGGGTACGGAAAGTTCGGCTGAGATGTTTGACCTTCACGACATCGCAACATGGTATGTGCTCATCGTCGATATCGCGGCTGAGCAACAAGAAGATCGTTCCCGCTTCGAGACAGCCTTTCCAGCACAAGGCTGCAGATTGCCGATTTGACCCCGCAAAACCTTAAGATGACCTCAAAATGGCGTCGATACTCTTGTTTTGAATCTCACCAACACATCGGGAGCCCTGGCGGAGACTATCGTTTCCGCAAGGACGGACAGGAGAAATCGGCAGGTTTTCGTCGCGGAGCGTAAGCCGCCCATGGTCTGCCTGCTGCTCGCAGCTGCCCGCTTTCTATTTGTCTGAAATGATCTTCGTCGCACAGCAGCATATCCTTTTGCCATTAGTTTACGCATACCCCTGAGAAACAGGTGCAAGCATGCGGCCCAAGGGGAACTTTGGGGGTACCTTGGTGGGGAAAGATGGCCTGGCCCATTGTGCCCATCCCCATCGGCCTCATGAGGTGCTGACGACGACCACAATTTGATGTCCGTAAATCCGACCACACCATAAATGTCCTTTCTCTGTCACACATTCCACTTTTTGTTCAGTGACACATGGTCTGAGGGGCAAACCCATGACTGGAAAAATGCCATTTTGATCGACCAGATGATGTCCTGATTGTCCGACTGTAACACGGAACGCTAAGATGGGAGTTTTTTGGAGCAAGGATAGCATTTGTATTTTAGTCCTTGGGGCCCCGATGACACCCAACAAATGTGGCCGTGTAGGAATCTGCCCGGTGATTATTTTATTCAAAAATACCCTCCTTGGCTGAAGGATGGGTGGTTGGGCCCATTGTATATTGGTGGACATCTTTTTCCATCAAAGACATGCCCGGTGCCGCATTTCGTAACTCAAGAAAAGCGATCAATGAAACATTGACAATTGGGAATAGCCATCCCTTGCTGACCGAGACAGGTGAGCAGATAGATGTGGCAACTGGCCCTGAGGGCGATTTCTCTCCGAAGCTATGTTGTGCTACCTGTTTTGTATAGATTAATCCCCTTTCATAACGATCCCCAGACTAACTACACTTCCTTCCTCCGCGTGGCTGTATCTGGGAGCTACCAAAGGCACTGGACACAAGCTGGTAACTTACTAATTATTGTTTATTCGTAAGCAACTAGGCGTCGACAGATAGAGTAAGTCCTCCGAGACATCTGGAAGTGAATAAGATCTGGGTTGGGCTTTAAAGACGTCACGCCCTTAGGTTGAGACCTTGCAATCAAGACATGGCTGATTCATCTAGCTCAGCTCCGGTGTCGCTCGCTCTGCCGGTACCCAGTTTAGCTAACAGGAGCTGCTCAGTTATCACGTTGGCTTGCATTCGATAGAACTTCCCCTCCTCTGCAAATTCCCGTTTCTATGCACCTTGTAGGTCAAAGACATCATGGGTTGACCAGTCCCGGCAACGGTCACCAAGCAGCACAAAACAACGCACATAATCCGGAATGCCTCCCATCCGAACTCAGCGCGGCGAAGGAGATGGTCTAGCTTAGCATGGTGTTATGTCACTATTCTGAGCTTGTTCCGTACCTTGACCACAGTCACAGCCGTATCCTCGCACGTTGTGCACAGGACCCAGGTGATTATAGTTATGTGAAAAGAAAGCTCGGCTCGGATTTATCGCCTCGGTGGTTCTGCCCATCATGTTATGCCAAGTTCAATTTGTCGAGGAAAAGTTCCTTGCGGCTGGCACTGCGAGGACGGTCGCACCCACCTCTGTGTATCACAGAAGGGCCTCTGGTACAATATGATCGCCCTTGTCATCAAGACTCGCGCAAACTGCACCACAGAGCCAAGACATCCTGAAGAGTTACGCGTCTCTCGCTATGAGCGGATTTTTGGCGTTTCCAACAGAGAACAAGAGATTGATGTCCGGTTTTAGTCCAAGAAGAGAAAAGCCGAGGGCTTAACTGAGTAGCAGCTCCTGTCTCTGTGCCACCACTTGCTTGGTAATCTCGTTGACGGCACACCAGTAT
Organism: Triangularia verruculosa; assembly: GCA_033296885.1. NCBI lineage: Eukaryota > Fungi > Ascomycota > Sordariomycetes > Sordariales > Podosporaceae > Triangularia > Triangularia verruculosa. Next base: position 33,627 of record MU863938.1, on the reverse strand, counting down.
TGCTGATTTCATGAGACAAACACACCTGGAAAGGCACGAGGCGAAACCGATTGCGCCTCTTATGGAGATATGTGAGTGACTCCAATGTTCTGGTATGACGATTGAGGCTGAGGCCCAACCCACTCTGATGGGAAATAGTTCATGACTTGTAAATCTTTTCATCATCAACATCAACTGGCATGGAGCTGCCACGTTATTCCACTTGCCCGGGATTGTTGCATAACAGGTGCAACCAAACTTGGTCTTGAATGTCCTGGATTTGGCCGCTTCGCAGTTTCGCCCATTCAACAAGGGACTGGAAGCAAGTGAGCCGCGTGGAGAGAGACCCAACCCCAAAACTAAGGTCCAAAATAGATTCTCTTTTTGTTTTATCCTTTCTGCTGTCGTCCGCTGGGTTTCTACTATGTACAGAGCCCAAACATTTGTGCCCATCTACCCCCCATTTCGAGGCAGGGAAGCAAAGGAAAAAAGATTCGTCGCAGCCCCCAGCCGCTGGCAAAGATTTATCACCGTGCCACCTGATTTTAAGAGGACTGGGGCTTCTCGGCGATGAACGGCTTCTCCCACGCTGGGACCGGCGAGTGGGCGTAGATCTGCTTCTGTCTAAGGTGAAGTGGCGTGGACTGCTTGGGCTGGTCGGGAATAGTTTTTTCGAGCTTCTATTGAATACGAAGGCACCGGTCAGCTTGTGCCCGCTAATTGTGAGGTGATATAGCCGGCGGAACCTGGCTCCAAGGATACGACGCACCAGGTTGTCAAAGACACACTTGTTGAGCTTCCACTCATCAGGCCGGCACTGCCAAAGCTGGTGGTTGTTGTTCTCGAGACATGTCCAGTGGGCACGGAACTGCTCCAGGCATGATTTGTTGATATCCTCGATGCTGGTGATCAATCGTCTCCGTCAGCCCTCATGACTCTCTACCATTCGCCTTTGTTGAGATTCGAGATAGTGTTCCTCCTCGGTTTTCATGTTCCAACAGGGGGTACCTACACGCTCCGGGCGCATCTGGTGACCCGCCGCCCCTCCTTCAGGCACTCAAATTCGCCCTTGCCGGGGTTCTCAGTCTTGCATTGCATGTAGTCGTCATTGTAGTCCTTGCACCGCGCGCCGATGAAGAAAGCAGCCGAGAGAAGAGGCGCAGAGCTGGCACCGACCTCCTTGACCTTGGGAATCGAGTCTGGCAGCGGCGTCGGGTCGATGAGGATCTGCTGGTTGAAGCTATCGATTATGTCAGTGACTCCCTGCACCTGGGGCCTCGCCCCCCCCAATGAGACCAATTGGCTAGCTCGGATTCGGAAGCCGCAAGAGAGAAGACATACGTGGGTTTTCTGGCTGCCATCTTGACGGTGTTGGCGGGCCTGGTATGGCTGCAAAGCTGTGAGTGGTTTGGAGCTCTCTGGTGACACTTGGAGTTGCTGAGGTTCGGCTTCCTGACGTGTGGGCCCCACCCGCTCAGGACTGATTGGCTCATCCGCGGTGAGGCGCTCTTGCCCGCTTCGAGCCCGCCGGTGAGGACCCACCTTGCAACGCGGTCTACGCCAGTAAGGCCGGGCAAGCTTTGGCGGAGCTCAGTTTTTGTTGTAGGCTGCAGGCCGAACAAAACATTGAACTGGTCCATACCAACAAAGTCGACCAACAGCTTTACGCATCTTATCGCTTCTTGACCAGTCGCTCGTGAGAAAAAGCTACAGGAATACCGAATACAAACTAGGCAGTTCCAATTGGAGCTCCAGTACGTGTCCTTGTCGATATTCCCCATCGCCGTTTGTTTTCGCTTCCTCGATTTGCGACCCTCCCGCTTATCTCCCCACGCGTTTCGCCCGATTGTAGACATCAGCATCCAATGTTTTCAACCACGAGTCAGCCGGCAGGCCAGTCTCTATTCGGAGGAGGCGGTAGCAGTCTGTTTGCGCAACCAGCCGCCAATGTAGGAATAATCTCGTCTTCCACAAACAGGTGTGTTGCTAATCCAGGCTTAGCAACAACAGCAACAGCAGTCGCAGGCGCAAGCACAAGCGCAACAACAACCCCAGTTGGCGCTAGGGCAGACGGTCAACAACTCTACCCAACAGCTGGGTAGTTCGATATGGCAACCTGGAAGCCAGACAAACTGTGTGTTCTTCCCAAAACTAGACTTATCTAAGAGATGCGATTGCCGCCTCTCGCCTATCTTCTTGGATTCTAGCCCTTACATGCTCATAGGATGTTTTTTGCTAACCGGCGTGGCTTGTTGGTGGAACCAGTTCAGAAGCCGATTCCCGATCAGATCAAGCTCATCACCGAGAAATGGGACCCCTCGAACCCCAACTGCGTCTTCCGCACCTATCTCTACAACAAGGTCGAAGAACATGCGGTACCGCACTACCACCCCGGTCCCCAGGACGATCCAAAGGAGTGGGACGAAGCACTTCGCAATAAACCCGCAGCCAACTTCATGCCTGTTCTCTGCGCCGGCTTCCCCTCGATTGTCGCGCGCTTAACCTTGCAGCGAAGGGCTCTGGCCGAATTCAACAACAAGCTTCATGCAATCAACGCCAGTTTGGACGCGATTCTTTCTCGTCACGATTTGGAACACTCTGTTCGTGCGCTGAATGCGCGGAGGAGGCACGCAGAGCAGAGCAGACGTTGCCTGGTTCTGGCCGCCAAGGTTCAGATTTTGCGCAACAGGGGGTACGCACTTTCGGGGGATGAGGACCAGCTCAAGCAGAAGCTTCAGAAGATCGACAAAGACCTGCAGGATCCGGCCTTGAGCGCACGTTTGGAGGAGCTGTGGAGCCGGCTCATCATCCTCAGGCAGTATGCGGATAGCCTCAAGGACGAGATCAACAAGCCCGGCGCTCTCGAGAACGGTGGGTTGAGCGAAGATGTGGAGGCGAAGGCGAAGAAGGTCTGTCTTCCCCCCCGGTGTGTCGTAATGTCACAACCGAGAACTAACACAAGCATCCAGATCCTCGAAGATTACGACAAGCAACTTCAGCACCTTAGAAAGCAGGTTGAGGAGGCCAAGAAGGATTTCAACGAATGGGAAAAAGAACACCAGCCAACACCGGCCCCGGCAAAGAAGGCACGCTAGACGCATTTCGTTCTTGACATTGAACCCTGTGAGACGCTTCTACCAGGCCACATGACTTCACGTCGAGGGACTCTTTATGGATATTGCAGTTAGGTTGAGAGTCGAAGGAGCTAAAAAGGAGACTTGGGCAGCGCGGCGAAGGCGTTTGTGTGGGTATCAATCTTTTGTAGAGTCTTGGTAATCAAAATAGGGGAGAGAATACACCTCGTAAAGGCAGATCTTTGGAGCTGTGGTCTCTGTTTCATGTGTTTTTCTGTCTTTTTTGTGCTTCTATTAAGGAGGCAACCCCCAAAAGCCTTAATGGGAGCTGAGAGTGTGCCTTTTCTAGGCCGAGAAAAAGATTCGGACAAAACGCCATCTTACTGGAGTCCGATCTCTTCAGTCGAAAGGGCCACCTTTTTGATGCCCCTTTGAAAGCAGATAATATCTGCCGTCATGGGCCAACACCAACTATCATCGACGCTCCTGTCTATCTCATGTCTCATGCCACCAACTGGAGGCAAGCCAGTGAGCCTCCCCAGATCTTATTCCCCGGCAGCACCCACTGCTAGATTGTTGGTACACGGTGTTATACATGGCTAAATCGTCATGGCGGCGCTGGTTGATCAAGAACGCTAATTCAGATCGACCCGTGGACGATGGGGTGTTTCCTATTGGAGTATATTTTTCGGCCGCTTAGAAGATCTTGTAGACGGCGTCGATGACGAATGGGGCTATAGATGGGAAACATGGTTAGCGACGAATTGACCGGGCCAATTAATAGGGAGTGGGATATTCATTGAGGTGAGGCTAATCATACACAAATAGAGGGCGGCAGCTGTGGCGACGACCCGTTGGATGGTGAAGGTAGCCTCAGCTTCGGCGGCGCGAAGCTCGGCCTCGGAGATTTGTGGGGGCACTGTGTCGATTCTTCGTTAGAATTTCAGGTTTGCAGAAGCGAGCTTGGGAGAGCGGAAAACATACATCCGAACATTGTGACTGGTGGTGGGATTGGTGTAGTTTGAGTTTCGTGGTGGACAGGAGTGACGATGATATCGATTGGGCTTGCTGCTTGCACATCAAAAACTGCTTTTCTTGCTTGGGAGGCTTGAAAGCCCAAACTTCGGATCCGGGTTCAAAGTGTCAGAATGAGGGTCCAGTCTTTTGCTTCTTAGGCCCTTTCTTGATTTCTGACCCCACAGTGGCAGTTTGAAGGTTTTGAGAGAGCTTGGCGGTCAGTAAACTTTTTTTTGCATGACGCCATCCCTAATTAGTTCGGCTATCGAGTTTGAGGGATGTTGGGTGGCGCGAGCTGGCACCGCCTGCCCGGTGCAGGAAGTCGGCTTGGCATGCGGCTCGGAATGGTACCCGGAGTACAATTACCTAAGACAACATCGGATGCAACAAGCTGCAAAGCCGGTGAACCAGTCGGAGCGTTATCAGAAGGCCCCTAACCGAGAATACCCGATGACAAACAAACAACAGCTCCAGACTCCAGGGCCGTGGTTGATGCCGGGGACCGATAACGGTGGTGGGTGTGGACTGGGTTGGGACCTGGGAGGGTGACAGTATGACTGGATAAGGACTTTAAGTTTTGCATTGTCTCTTGCTTGTTATCTGTTCTCTATTGATCAATTTTATTCGGCGATTTTTCACCACCCTAGCCGACAGTCGCATATTGTCCAGTTCGCCGGCTTGACGTCAATCTGGATCGGGATTGCTCTTGAACTGCCTTTAGACCCGACCCTATCTAAGCGCCGTTTGGCTGCTCCTTCGCCATTTTTCTTCTTCTATTATCACATTTTTCTCATCCCTTGCGCCAGTCACAAACGTCGGTCCCCACGGCCACACGGGATCTTTGTGTGCTGAGCATTGAGGGAGTACCTCGACAATCTCTGGCCAGAGTCTTTGTTCTGGTCGATACCCGCGCTCTTGCGCCGCCATATCGACTGATCAGCCGTTGCTGACGCCAGGACCTGGATTGAATACCGCCGAACCCTCGAGTCTCCGATTTCTAGCTCACAATGGCTTCTCGGCAGCAGATGGCGCAGCTGCGCAAGATCCCAGGTGCTTTGCTCCACGCTCACCGAGGCCCCAGACCACTCTTGCGACCTCGTCTGGCAACTGCTTGCTCTTCTCATAAAGCGCTGTCAAGGTGGGAGAGCACCACAGGCGCCGCCTGGGAAAGTCCAAAGCCGACACTACAGACAGCCGAGTTTTACAGACTGCCCGACCTATTTCCTGTCAATGAGAGCTTCACCAAGCGTCATATCGGCCCAGACGACCAGGGCGTGCAAGAGATGCTTCAAGCCCTCTCACCGCCCGTCAAGTCACTCGAAGAATTTGTAGAGCAAGTGATCCCCGCCGATATCCGGTCCACAAGAGAGTTGTTTGTGACCGAGGGGAAGCAGTCCGAAAGCGAGACCATGTCAAGGGAGGGCCTGCAGGAGTGGGAGGTACAGAAGATTGCCCAAGACATCGCTGGGGCCCCCAACAAGTCTGAGAGATACTTCATCGGTGAGGGTTACTACGGCACTCTGGTCCCTGAAGTCATCAAGCGCAACGTGCTTGAGAGCCCGGCTTGGTACACCAGTTACACTCCATACCAGCCCGAGATCAGCCAGGGCCGTCTTGAGTCTCTGCTGAACTTCCAGACTTTGGTGACGGATTTGACTGCTCTACCCGTGGCCAATGCCAGCTTGCTGGATGAGGGTACTGCGGCGGCCGAAGCTCTAGCTATCTCCCTGAACTCTCTGCCGTCGTCGAGGCAAACGCTGGAAGGGAAAACGTTTGTCGTCTCCAACTCAACCAATCCTGCGACAATCAAGGTATTGTGCGGCCGTGCGGAGGCCCTCGGGGTTAACGTCCTCATTACCGAAGTGAACGAGTCTACGCTGGCTAACTTGGAGGAGTTGGGCAACAAGCTTGTCGGTGTGTTGCTTCAGTACCCGGATAGGTACGGCAGTGCTATCGACTTTCGATCGATCGCCGACGCCGTACACAAGCAAGGCGCTCTCCTCAGCGTTGGCACAGACCTGCTGGCACTTACTCTCTTGACTCCACCCGGCGAGCTCGGCGCTGATATCGCATTTGGAACCTCGCAAAGATTCGGTGTACCCTTTGGATCTGGTGGACCACATGCAGCTTTCTTCGCTGTGCAGGATAAGCTCAAGCGGAAGATGCCCGGTCGCCTCGTCGGTGTATCCAAAGATCGACTCGGTGGCCGTGCTCTTCGACTCGCCTTGCAGACGCGTGAACAGCACATCAGGAGAGAAAAGGCTACCAGCAATGTTTGCACTGCTCAGGCCTTGCTCGCCAACATGGCCGCATTCTATGCGGTCTACCATGGCCCTGAAGGGTTGAAGCGCATCGCTGAGAGATGCAACCTCGCCGCAAGGGTTGTGTGGGGGGCCGCCACGCGCTATGGCTATGAAGCTCAGGAGCCAGTCTTCGATAGAGTCACCATCGGCTGCCCAGGTATGGCTGATAAGCTCTATCATTTTGCTAGGGACTCTGGCATCTACATCAGACCTGTCGGCGACAACAAAGTTACCCTCAGCATGGATGAGACGGTAACGGAGGAGGATTTGACCAGACTCGTCCGTCTTCTCGATCAATTTCGCTTCCACATCATCAAGCAATCGACAGATACCGGAGAGGACTACTCCTCCGTGGTGCGGAGTGTGCTTGAAGAGCAGGCCGTAAAGACAGCCAATATCCCCAAGCCGCTCAAGAGAACATCGCCTTATCTTACTCATCCTGTCTTCAATAGCCACCATTCTGAGACAGAGATGCTCCGCTACATCCACCACCTTCAATCTAAGGACCTTTCTCTAGTCCATTCCATGATCCCTCTTGGTTCATGCACAATGAAGCTCAACGGAAGTGCCGAAATGTCGCTGATCACGCTTCCGGGCTTTGCCAATGTGCATCCGGGACGTCTCAAGAAGAATATCAAGTCGCAGCCCATGTATACTATCATTTACGAGCTTGAGGAGCAGCTCAAGAGCATTACGGGCATGGATGGTGTCAGCCTGCAACCAAACTCGGGCGCTCAGGGCGAGTATGCAGGGCTGCGGATCATCCGTAGCTATCTCGATTCCCAACGCGGTCCCGAGGATCCTGTCCGCGATATCTGCTTGATTCCCGTTTCTGCTCACGGTACAAACCCGGCATCCGCAGCCATGGCAGGCATGCGCGTTGTGCCTATCAAGTGTGACACCAAGACGGGCAACTTGGATTTGGAAGATCTCCGCGCCAAGTGTGAGCAGCATTCCAAGCAAATCGGAGCCATTATGATTACCTACCCCAGCACTTTTGGTGTTTTCGAGCCACAAATCAAGGAGGTCTGCAACATCATCCACTCCCATGGCGGCCAAGTGTACATGGACGGTGCCAACATGAACGCCCAGATTGGTCTCTGTAGCCCAGGTGAGATCGGCGCTGATGTGTGCCATCTCAACCTGCACAAGACCTTCTGCATTCCCCACGGCGGTGGCGGCCCAGGCGTCGGCCCAGTCTGCGTGAAGAAGCATTTGGGCCCTCACCTTCCCATCACAACGCTCCACAACTATCCCAACCATCAGACAACTCAAGTGACCAGTGCGCCATTCGGCAGCGCGGGTATTCTCCCCATCAGCTGGTCCTACATCGCTCTCATGGGCGCTGCTGGTCTGAAGAAGGCTACCCAGGTCGGCCTCCTCAACGCCAACTATCTCCTCGCCAAGCTCAAGCCCCACTACTCGATCCTCTACACCAACGAGCACGGTAGATGCGCCCACGAGTTCATCCTCGACGTCCGACCTTTCCAAGCCACTGCCGGAATTGAGGCCATTGACATTGCCAAGCGCCTGCAGGATTACGGCTTCCACGCCCCGACCATGAGCTGGCCCGTGGCCAACACGCTCATGATTGAGCCTACCGAGTCCGAGTCCAAGGAGGAACTCGACCGCTTTGTCGACGCCCTTGTCAGCATCCGCGAGGAGATTCGTGAGGTCGAGGAGGGCAAGGCCCCGCGTCAGGGCAACGTCCTGAAGATGGCGCCTCACCCGATGGTGGATATCATTGGCGGTGACGGTGAAGAGGGAAGCCAGTGGGACAGACCGTACAGCCGTACCAAGGCCGCCTACCCCCTGCCTTGGCTCAGGGAGAAGAAGTTCTGGCCTAGCGTGGCGAGAATTAACGACAGTAAGTACTTCTTTCCCGGTTTGATAAGCATCCGTCCGACGCTGTGCTGACGTTTTTTGTGCTAGCTTACGGCGACACACACCTTTTCTGCACCTGCCCTCCTGTCGAGGACACAACAGGCGGCAATCTGTCATCTGTCCAGACTTCTCAATAGAACAAATGGTTTAGAAGGTGCTGATAGATTTTCCTTTCCCTTCAAGTTGGAGTTCATGTGTGTGGTTCTGGTTTTTGAGGGGCGCGGTGGGGTTACAGGCAACAGGGAGAGTTCAACAACCATCTCCCAAAGACGAAGGAAGGTTCAACAGCATCGGCCTGGGGTTTTCTCCCTATCATATATATGGGCTAAAACTAAAGGGGGCACAAAAGGGAGTTAGGGTGTGCTGGCAGCATTTTCTTTTTGCTTTTCAACATGCATACACATTCTAGATACCTTACAGATTCTTACAACACATCAGGTGGTCGGGTCTAGGAGGGACAGGCGTTTTTCAACAAAGACGGGGGATGGTTTACTAAACAAGATTTGGGGATTGCATTTTTACATGGTCACTCTGAGCATAGAGGTTCAATTTTTGATGCTTTTCTTATGGGTTCAATCACAGGGTTACAAGATGGACGGATAGATTCAACATGACATGACGATTGCAGCGAACAAGACATCAATGTATGAACACAAAAGAAGGAGGCTGTTTGGCATTCAGTCAAAATGACACCCGATATGCTTCTCGTTTATTTTGACCTTCCTGAAAATGACCGCTCCCCATATGCACTCGCACGCGTTCGTCTATCTATTGACAACACAACGCCCCATGGATATCTTGAACATATATATAACAGCACTCAGAAGCCCCGGCTTTAGGCCTCAAAAACCAATACGACGGAATCATCACCCGCCGTCACCACTCTCTCCCCATCAGCACCCTGCACGAAACCTAGGACACCACCACCTTCACCGCCACCTCTGTGTCCCTTCCATTCCTTAACCAGACCAGCCGTCTGCCCCGAAGCAACAGCCTCCTGAGTGGCAGTGGCGCCGCGCAAGTCCCACCGTCTCACCACACCGTCCAACCCGCACGACGTCAGGAGCCAGCCGGCGGTTGCACCGGCGGCAGCTCGGACAAAGTCGACCTTGACAACAGACTCCCCCTCGTGAGCACCGCGAATATGTTTTCTGACAGCAAACGACCTCGCCGCATCAAAGACGGCTACGCTGCCGTCTACTGAACCAGCGGCAAGCAACGGCTGTTGTGGAGAGAAGGACAGCGACTCGATGCTGTCTGACTGGACGTTCAAGGCTGCAAGAACGACGCCGGCGCCAGCGGAAGGATCGCTTTGCGCGCTGGAGGATTGAGACGGAGCTGCTCTGCGGCCGGCAGGGCCTCGTTGTACAGGGACGGCCCGTTGTGTGGTCTGTCGCTGGGAAGCAGGTTGAGAAAGGCGAGGGAGGCCGACCACCCTGATGGCACCTTGGGCACCGCCAACGGCCACCAGCCCGCCGGATGGCGAGATGGCGACGGAGTAAAGGCCGCCCTCGACAAAGAAGCGCTGATCCGCATCCGCAAGAGATACCACCGTTTGACCGTTATCGAGGGCAAGATTCTTGGCAGCCGCTTCTCCGAAAACGTCAAACACGTGGAGGGAGCTGTCTTCGCTGACGGTCGCGAGGAGGAGGCCGTCGAATGACCACGCGCCCGCTGTGCAAGCAGTTGTGTGGAGGAAGTAAGACTGAACGATCCGGATGGGGTTGGAAGGATCGGAGGCTGGGTCAATGGTGAAGACCCAGACGGAGCCGTCGGATGCGCCCAGGGCAACGGTGTTCGGGTGGGCGGCTGATGGGCAAGGGGATACCCAGCTGACTTCTTCTGTTTCTTGTGACTCGCCGACGAACTTGAACTGAGCGCCGACCCCATTGCTCGGAACACCGACAGCGTAGACGCGCAAACGCCCATCCATGCCACCACTCACCAGGAAATCACCGCGCGGCAAAGTGAACGCCAGCGCATTGATGCTGTCCGTGTGTCCGTCGATGGCGAATAGGGGCTGGAGTTCGGTCGGTTGCCACGCCCCGGCAGAGCTGGGGTCTGAGTTGTAGCTTGGGGGGAGAACTGGCTTCGATGAGGCGGCAGAGGTTTCGAAAACGTAGCCTTTGCCTGGAGCATCGTCGGCCTCTCCTTCGGAACCACCTGTCGCAATTAGATTTGGATAAACGGGATGCTGGGCGACTGCGAAGACAGAGTCTTTGTGCTGGTCGAAATAGGCGATCGCATCATTTTCCAGTATCAGCTCCTCTCCCTGTCCCTCATCATCCGAGTCCATGGGGACATCACCATCACCGTCCATCTCCTCGATGACTTCCTGAACATCGTCTTCGGCAATTATCTCGGGCCCCGAGTCGTCGTCGTCGGCAGGGTTTTGATAGGGTTTCGAGGAAGACATATTTGCTATGACTCGGTGGCAGTTAAGAAGTGTTGCGAGAGTTCAATCGAAACTGGGAATTGTTTTGCTGCTGAAAGTTGATGGAGTGGATGGCGGGGTAACAAGTCCCACAACTTTTTCCAGCACTTTGTCTGCTTGATAAGCAACTTGCTTATCGATGGCGGGGTTCGAAGGGATTCTCCATACCCCACAAATGCCAATGCGGGTAATTTTCGGTGACAGTACGATCCACTATCAACATCACCAACAGTTGCCACCCACTGCCACCATAATCCTAACCCATATCAAGTAGAGGACTATAACTATTTACATTTCAGAATATCATATATGTACCGTTTACAATTTATTAAGATTTTGTCTTTTTCCATCCAAATGAAAAAAGAATGTAGCTCTAAAGTTCAATGATGCTTAAAGAAAAAAAAATGAAAGCAAGAGTGATGCTGTAGCCTTGGAATTGGACCAGGCCATTGCTTCACTAGCGAGACTACGCCTGACTTGAAACTTATAACGTTTAGGGCATGCCAAGTCGGCCCCTAGAACCTGCAGAACCCGGTGGCCATACGTAGTATCTATCCTACGTCAGGATCAGGGGAAGCGAATGAGGGTTACCTCAGCAATCTATCGATGAGGTGCAACGGCTTTAGCCATGTTGTATAATGTCAGACCCCTGGGGGAAGACTCAAGGAAGCCGTCACCTAACATCGAGATGCCGTACTGCTGGGCCGCTTAACTTTGGCTAATTTGAAACCCGCTATACTAGTTGGCACCTACAAACACCGATCTCTTGCCGACAGCATGCCCTGGGATCCAGGTCCATATAGTACGGTAAATGGGGGAGGTGGAGGGCTTTTAGAGATCCTTCCCCCATAATCCGGCAAAATTTCTCGAGCAACATCTTCGTCCACATTCCGTGTTTTCTTTTGACGATTTGCTGCGACATCACGATTCTCTCCTTGAGCACCCGACGCTGCCACATTATTCCACTACCACGGATCGGCATTGCAACTGCGCCATGATAGCTGACGTTTCTTGTTTTCTTATCTGGTACTCTTAATTTCAAGCCATCCTTGTTGACGTAGAATGACCAACCTTGCCTCCTTTGCTCGAAAGGCGGTGAAACGGGCTCTTTGCTTTGCAGAGGCAGATTCAGAGCACGGTAATGACAGCAAAAAATCCAGAGTTAATCCTGTCGAAGACGATCGTCCAGGCACCTTTGCCGTCTCTCTCACAGTTCAAAAAGCAGACAAGCATGTCGGAATCACCAAGTTTGACGAGAAGCATACCCGCCCGGTTGAGAAAAAAGGCAAAGAACAAGCCACCGAGCTTCGACGAGTCGTCATCACACCCAATGGCCGCAGCGGTCTCTCTGGCTCGAAGGTAGAAGGCCAAGCTCCCGAGTTACTACAGCAACGGTTTAAAAACTCTCAAGAAGTTGGCTACAATCAGGAACTGATTGAACGAACTGGAAAAGGGGGAGGCCAACAAACCGAAGGTGGTAGTCATCATGGGCCCTGTCAACAACACGGATCCGCCCGACAGGACAAAAAGCCTCGAATCAACGAGCGCCAGGGGCAGTGAGTGTCACAGGACCGGGACTTTTCAACAAGGCCATCCCACGCTATCATTGACCAGCTTGATCGATACAGCAGCTCTGCATAATTGGACTCTAAGGGAGAATCGCCGTTTTCAAGGTTCGATATTCGTCGCAACAAGCAGGGCTCGAGCAATCCGCGACGCTACCCTCGCATGTAAAGCCCCTACGGATCGTGAAGAGATTGTGATGTTCACAGACGGGTCAGCATTGCCGAACCTTAACCCCAAAGATATTCCAATGAAGGGTGGATGTGCAATTGTTTATCAAGATTGGCATACGCAAACATGGTATGTACAATTTCCTTTTCACACCCCATAGACATACTTCTTGGAAGAGATGGAGTAAATCTGACCGTATTAGGAATGTATGTTGTTGGTCCGTGTCCAAGATCTACAACAGCCACCACTCGGAGCTTTTGGCGATTTGTGAAGCGCTCAATCTTGTCAAAGAAAAGCAGAAAAGCAGACGCAGAGGTGGTCACCTTCCACTTCGAGTGCTTCGACTGCTCAGCGATTCAGCCAATGCTTTAGAGTACCTCGAAAGGGGCCAACAGCTATCAGTCACAGAGATACATCTGGCAACGCTTCAGCCGCTGGTTGGTGAGATCATCCACCTGTCGCACCGCTTGGACGAGCTAGGTTGTAGGGTCGAGTTGCGCTGGATCCCCGGACATAGGCATGAAGTTCAGCCTCACAAGAAAGCGGATGTGGTCTCCCGGCATGCAGCCAAAAACGGCAGCTCGAGCTAGAATCTCGGAACCGACCTGGGGGCTGATAAGCCTGAGCGATATCGCAAGCGGTGCGAGATGTTCAGGACGATGTTTTGGCGGTTGCTCGAAGACATCCCGATTTTGACCGCGACGGCTATTCACGACTTCGGTGAAGTTGGAGTAAGTTCACTTCATGATTCATGAAGTTAAATCAACCAGAAAGCTCACAATATCTATTTCTTTTTAGTTTGTACTCTATACGAACATTGAGTAGCGGCTTTATTTTGCTTACCTACTGCTGGATAGGCCTGGGGTTGGCCTCGATCATGTCTGGAGACGATGTTGGGATACCATTGTGAAGAGATGGAGATATGTGAGAGTACTAGCGAGAGTCGAGACTCGAGGTTTATCTTTTGTTCAGTCAATATCAACAGTTCAATAGATGCATCAAGATAACTGCGTGGGTGCCAAACCCAGCATACTTTTACACTATATATATAGCCATTCATGTCGAAATTGGAAGACTAGTAAACATCATATCCCGACTCTACCACAAAAAAAAGAAAAGAAGTACATTCTAACTTAGGCCCAAACCACAGCCTGTTCTCGAAAGCCAGCTCGTTCGCAATGAACCCATCAAATCATCAAATGACAGCCCCCTCCCCCCCCATCACCATCCATAATTACATCTGTTCAAGCACAATCGGCCCTCACTGGAACCTCTCGGCAGCTGTCAGGTCCCGGATGGGGGCTATCGCAGAGCTGATCACAGTCCACCCCGGGGGCTACAAAAACCCTGTATTCTTGACCCACAAATCCAGGAAGCCTGAACTGTCTTGGATCCGTCGCAGACAGTACAGAAGCTCTGTACCCAGCACGGCAAGCGCAGTAGTTCTTGTCTGTCCCAAAAGTGGTAGAGATGCAGGAAGTAGTGAGGGTGCACTTGTTGAAGAAGGGATTCGGGTTGCATGTGGCACACGCACTCGGCTTTGTCTTACGCTTGCAGTCAGCTGTGCAGGAGGAGTGGTCCTTTCCGTTGTTGGCCGCGCCGTCGTCGCATTCTTCACCCAGAGGGTAATCGATGCGGCCATCGCCACATTGTGGTTCTGGGCAGGAGGAAGTGCAAGGGGTAATTTTGGTGCAGGTCTTTGTGCAATTCGACTGGGGAGTGCCGTTGAGATAGCCATCGTCGCACTCCTCGGGTTGTTCAACAAGTCCGTTTCCGCATACCGCTGGCTTCGGAGGGTAGCACGGCTCTTTGAGCGTACAGGTCTTGGTGCATCTGGATGAGGGCGTGCCATTGAGATCACCATCGTCACATTCCTCAGGGCTTTCGGTGATACCGTTGCCACAGACAGTATGCTGAACCCACGTGCAATTAACCGTGCACTTGCAGCCTGGTGTGCCGTTAGATGAGCCGTAATCGCATTGCTCGCCGGGGTCGACAACACCATTGCCGCACTTTGGTGGGCACGGTATATCGGCCTTCGTGCAATTGGCCGAACAGTTGGAGCCCGGGGCCCCGTTGAGTTGCCATCCAAGATCGCACTCCTCCTCAGGCGTGTCCAGTATAGCATCGCCACAGTAGCCGCAGATGGTGCAGTTCTCTGAACAACCGCTGTTGTAGGCACCATTTCTGGGCCCTGCATCACACTCCTCGCCAGGATCAATATGGCCGTCACCGCAGACCGGAGCCTTCTTGCAGTCCTTGGAGCAACCAGAGTTGGGCTCACCATTGCGAGGCCCGAGATCACACTCCTCGGGCCAGTCAACCTTTCCATCGCCACAGCAAGAAACCTTCTTACAGTCCTTGGAGCAGCCAGAGTTAGGTGCTCCGTTGCGCTCTGGACCGAGATCACACTCCTCATAGGGAGCCTGAACCTTCCTGTTGAAGTGAGTGGTTAGTCAAGTCTGAAGTCAGATCAGAATAAGTATCAGGTACTCACTCATCTCCACAGACTCCACCACAATGAGTTTCATTGCGGCAGACAGGATAGCTTGGTCGAGCAGTAGGGTGTTGTGTGGCGGTGACATAGGTGGTGGTTGTAGTGTTCAGATGAATGCGCGTACAAGCCGCTCCTCCGATGAAGAGGGCCAGGAAGATCTTGTTGCGAAGCATTTTGAACCTGTAGGCGAGTAACAAAAGAACTTGAGGGTTTTGGTTGACAGTGAAGGGCGATGGCGTGATGCACTGGGTCAAGATCAGAAACCTTTTATAGACAAAAAGAGGCCCCTAACTGACGGTAACTTCACTATATCCTGTCCATACATCAGCCTGACTATCATCAAAATGGGTCCATGATGTGTCACTTACACTGCCATGGTTGGCCGAGGGCTGAAGTCATGGCGCTGTTTGATATCAATAGCTCCTGAGGATAACAATGGAGAAGGTGCTCGTGATACGAAGGTTGAGGGTGCGTTCAGCCTACCTGGCAACTTGCACCGAAGCTTTGACCGAATACCTAATGGGCCCCCTTTCCGTGGCGTCGGAGAGAGGCATCACCAGATTGAGTCGCGAACAAAGAAGCTTGAGGGCGGTGCTCAGCTCTGGAAGCGAATGGAGGGATCCGGACTCGTATCGAGCTCCAACTTTTGCGTTTCCCTGATTTGTACCATGTTACGGGCTGTAAATCGATATCACTGACAAGTTGAGCCTCGGGAAACGCCGGTACCTAGTAGACTTGATTGGACGTAATCGGCTGAGTGGTGGTGTGTCAACTCCGAGCACAAAAATGTGCCATCGTCGAATGCCTTTCACGCCGCACAACTCGGGGAATGTGATCAAGTGCCAAAGAAGGATGGTTCCATAGATGTCACGGTGAAGATGGTGGTGAGGCCTGCGAAGTCCGAACCCGACCATCTGGTTCATCGCTCCTGCCATCTTTTGACACCCCAAAAAGTATGGGGAGTGTGGTACGGTTTGGCCATTGTTGGAATACCAAGCAAGTGGGCTGTGCTGATTCGTCAACTCTCTGAGGGGCTGAACTCCAAATGCTCTGAAAGACAATGCAATAGACGGCGTGTAGGGCGCCACGCAAGAAAAATTCTATAGTTGGAACCTTACGTAAACTGCCGATTGTAGCATAATACTCAAATCCAAAGTCAAAGGCTGTGCATTTCTTCTCCTCAGCCCAAGGATGGGCACTGCACCACCACAGTCGTCCGGATGACCGTCGTTCGGATGATTGGTTGGTATCAGCCTTCGGTCAAGTGTGGCAGGTGACGTTTCCCTGACACCATTTGTCTCCGCTCCTTCATGTGTCGAGGGTTCATTACGTAGGGTCTTAGGCTTATGGGGTTACTGGGGAAAGAGAAGAGCGAGAAAAGGAGGAGCGGATACGACCTATCAGCTTATATAAATCCCCCCCATCGGTATTATCTCTCAAAAGCCCGCCCTCGCTCGGCGGCAAGATTAGTACCTAGGACTACTACGTAGTAAATCCTCGGTTTTAATATTAATATAAGTCCTTATAAATTAATTTTATAAAATATAAATATAATTAATAAATAAATTTAATTTAAAATATAAAATAAAAAGTACCTTTTATATAGGTATAAACTAAGTAGGTACTTAATAAAATAAAATATATAAAACCTAAACTATAAAAAATAAAGTATATTTCGGAGTACTCTCCGTTAATTGACGTTTTTAAAAAATATTAGTATATAGGTAATATAATAAGTAAAATAAACTATATTAGATAGTAATATTATAGTACTTATTTTATAACTACTTAATAAAAGTTTAAAGTAAATTATTTCTTTTCCCCGGGATTATCTCCGCCCTCCGGTCTACCTCATTATCAGTGGTTCCAGTCGAGCCGTATTTCACACAGGCCGGTGAAGAAGAAAAGGTGACGTTCCTCATCACAAAAGATCAGCAGTATTTGCCCAAACTCAAAATGTTTCGGATAGCAGGCAAGCACAACTTGCTAAATCAGGGAAATGCAGTCCTTCCGCTACACTTGTAGGACCTCTCAGCCGTCACATTTCTTTTTCCCCCGGAACTGCTAGCTTCCGAGCTCAGAACTCTATTGTCTTGGTTTCCAACGCTAGAGCTCAGGTTGTACAGAATCAGACCAGTCACCCACCATCTCGCGACCTACTGGCATATTCTGCTACTTAATCACAGGGGCGTGTGGCTCAGTTGGTAGAGCGTTCGCTTAGCATACTTCAGTGTATGCGAAAGGTCCTGGGTTCGATTCCCAGCTCGTCCACAGATCCATTCTTTTACTTTACGTCCCATCCTTGTTGGGGCTGGCAAGGTGAAAAATCCACATTTTTGGTGGATACCTGATCCACCACCATCTGGTCACCTGGCCAACTGGGTTATGGTGGAGCTTGACAAGGAGTCGAAAGGGGGTTAAACATAGGGCTCATTATGGGATGATTTTGCACAAAAAGAGTGTAGACTTGAGATGTAAAGATAAGCTATGAATGGAAGTGGGGTTGAAGAAAAACAGACTCATTAGTAAGGAAATCACACTGCCACTCGAAATAAAGACCCTCCCTCAGGTTGGCATTCATCAAGGAAATATCATCACAGACTTGTTGCACCGTTGATTTGTTCCAAGCGCCGTTTACTCAGACACTGGTAGCCCCGGGTTACCCTTCCAATATTCCTTCGCGGTCTACTCCCACTCATCCTCATAAGGCTCGACTTGAGAGTTCTCCAGGCCGGTCCAGTTAGTGAATATCGTCAAGGTGGTCCACCACCTATCTCCAAAGGCAAACACCTTTTCGGAGGACTTCTGGATGAACTCGAAATGTGCTGCCTTTTGGTCGACCACCGAGTTGTCTGGGTTCAGGTAAACTCGGCTAGGGTCGTCTCCAAGATGACGATAGAACGGTCCCAAAGTTCGGTCGTAGTAACTGGCCTCGCTTCGAGGCAGCTCCTTCAGCACTGCATCGTCATCGGACGCCGAGACAAAGGTGAACACCGCCGCCTCGAGATTCTTCAACACCGTCGGGGAGTGAAACTCCCACTGTCCATCGGATGCCCGTTGCCGATGGTCGGTGTGCCACTGCTGTGACAGAAAGTTGAGGGCGCCGCCGTGAGCAGAGACGACGATGCGCGGTGTCCCCTCCCTGCCTTGCTCTTGATGAATGGCCAAGACCCGCGCCGCCCAGTCTCGAAGCCATATTCGTGCTTCCCTTGCAGCATCTTCGATCGCTGCAAGATCCGGGACCTCTGTCACAGCCTTATTCCGGTCATCATTCGATTCCCACACATTTTCCACACCCTCCGGCCAGACTACCCGTGACACGTCAACCTCTTGCTCATTCAAGACCGTGAGTGCATCCCCAGCTGGACCTCCTTTGAGCCTCAGGAACACGACATATTCCCTTTCCAGGTCGTCCTCCCTAACTGTATGCGTCCCGGGGATGTCGGCTGGGGATTTGGTCACCTCCATCAATCCGGGATGCAGGTAAATGTTGGACTCGACTCCCCTTCGTCGTCTGACGAGGTCAATTTCGGGCCCTCCTTGAGGAGTGTGGAATGGGCCCACGAGTTCATAGGTCGAGCACACTCCTTGCAGCGTCTCGATAGCCCTTGTCAAGGGCGACGAGGCGAGCAAATAAACATTTGCTACTCTGTCTGGCACTTCTTCATTGAAGTCAAGGCAGGTCCGCGCACCGGCAGTGGTCAGCCCGTCCGGCAAGAAAGCACCCGTCTGGACAGCCTCCGTGACCCCATCAAGGAGGTTCTCGATGTCTCGCAGACTGTCCAGGGGTGGGAAGGCAGGGTTCGGCGGTAGCTCCGAGGCCGCTTCAGCATGTCGCTGGAATATGATGTGGACATCTGAAATATCAGGTGTAGAGGATATTGAGCCCATGTTGGGAGAAGGGAGTAAGTTCAAGATGTGGTTGCAAAGTGAAGTTGGCGATTTCGAGACTGGGGGGCTTTGGAATGATGGTGGTGGGATGATGATGGGAGTCTGGTGATTTGAGGAGAGCTACTAGAGGGCGGTGGTGTCTTTTCTATGGCGATTGGGTGTCATCCGTACACCCCTCGCACCTACCTATGCATCGTGGAGGGACAGGTTCGGCAGATGAGGGGTACTCGACGAGACACAGACAGATGAGCGGCTGGGGTCAATGATTCACGCACAGGAGAAAGGTCGGAGATACCCACCAATCAGGCGGAGTATCGGAGTGCTTTCCATTGCAGTGCATGCTCAATCTTTTCTTTTCTTCTCACATCATTTACAAAATGGGCCGTCTTGTTGGTCTGCGGCGACGGGAGGGTGGTGGCGGGCCTGAGAGTCTGGACTGATTCTCGCGGATGCAGGCGTCCTTCTGAGCCCATGTCGTAGGTGTGGTGCGGGCCGGGACAAGTGGAGGTGGGGGTGGGAGAAGCAAACAAGACGGGACAGGTAGGGTGACAAGCTGCTGCCAGAATCTCTGCAGCTGCTAGCTCCACTATATCCCTCTAGCCTCCATTCGGCCTCGCGTACTGCCTTCGAATCGGAAAGGAATCCGTTGACGGGCAAACCCCTCTTGTCTCAGTCTTTTGCTGCCGCCCGCCGGCATTTGTGTGACATGCCCGCTGCTTTTGTCGTCTTCGCTGAAGCCCAGTCAAAACGTACATGTTGAGGACATGGAGGGAACCATTATCAACTTGAGTTGCAATTAATAAAAAGATGACAACCCTCCTGCCTGCAGGACAAAAGGATGCAGCTCTGTGGTTGGTCCAAGTGGTGCGAGTGAGCCCGCCCACCTTTTCCTGCCTCCCCACACAAAGCAGCCAAGGTGACATTGAAGGATGGCTGAGGTAGGGTCATGGTTATTGCCACCACCATTCAATTCCTCGTACACTCCCTTCCGCACCTGCAAGCAATCGACATGAGATGATGAGATACGGCGTGCCCAATCAACACCAAGATGCCGTCTCCCTCCCACTTGCACTCAGCCATCCACATCCACTTGCATAATCCGCGGCGGGAGACCCCAAAACCCCATTGCGCATCAATTTTGCGAGATCGCCGATTGATTGAATTTCACGTCCGCGTCGCTTGTCTCGGATGTTCCTTGTCTCTGATGTGTAATCCCAACTGGTCTCTTTGCATTCCACCGAGCAAGGCCATTGTGCGGAGGACAAGGGACATTCCATTGTCATCTGTGAGGATGGCAGTCAATGCAAGTAGTAGCCTCTGCATATGCCAGCTGAAGAGGCAAGCCCCCGGAAAAGGAAGTCCCGAACCAGCAAGCTGCGATGTTCTTTGTTCTGAGCTGCCAGTCCGTGATAGAACCAATGTGAGCCTCTTGAATTGCAAATATGTTTACTTTCAGCATGTCATCGAGCAAAACCTTCCCTTTGGTGCTATTTCATCATGTCACCGAAAGAGCAATCTCTTGATGTCGATAAGCCCGAGAACATCGGCCCTTCCGCGATTGACCCCAGAGGCTTAGCACCTGCATGGGCAGAGAATCGGACAGACCTGATTGAGAGCCTTCCTTTTTTCAGGCAAGCGCAACAGGGGGTGTATCAACACGACAAGGTAATCCTGGGAGCATTACTCGATGGCTATGGGGGGGAACATAGCTACTTCGACGACGATATCGTCATCACCAAACTGGATGGTGGCGGCGACATCAGCATCGACGCTTACATGAGACATTCGACTTCCAGACTGGAGGCGGCACAAAAAGCAAAGGACAAGCAGAGTTCCATTGGACTGATAATCGGTAAACCTCTACCTAGCCCTAGAGTCCCTGGCCATTTCAGATGATCACTCAAGCTAACCGAATTTCTCAACGACCTTATGTTTAGGATCCAACGCCAGCAACCCCAGCTTTCGTATAGAACCGCCCAAACCATGCAGATATGCGGTTTTGGGAGAGTACATTCTCACTGACCTCTGGCATGAATACCAAGACGGTGGAGATAGCACCGTTACCGTGGCCCGGTATCAGAGACGAAGATTCCTTGACCTACCATGGTGGAAGTCCCATGCTATGAACGCCACTCACTATCGGGATCAAAAAAAACGACAGGTGCAACTGGTCAGCTCTGGGCAGAGCATCCGTAGCAAAGTATGCGAAGCTTGTGAGGAGGAATCCCCAAAGAGATACAAGGTCTGGGTATGTGCGAATCCAAGATGCGAGAAATTCTCGACAATGGAAAACGGAGAGGCGCTCTCCAAGGATGTAAAATTCTCTGCACATTGGCTGTTGGAGCGGGTCGATTGTACGGGCGGGACTGGTCTTGACTTTGGGCCCAGTCGTCTCAAACGCCCAACGCAACCAGCAGACATGCGCAAGGGTTCGGTATGCCCAAAGTGTAGAAAATGCGTATCACGCTTTCATTGGGGTTCTTGGATATGCGAGGGTCCATATGGATGCGGTCATAGGGTCTTGCTGCCTGTCAAAATACCCGATCTCTCCAGTTTACTTGAAGAGCGGCCAAAAGTCTTTACCCAGTCCAGGCATCCCTTCCACCGTCTCCACGATCGACAAAATCTCCAACGGGAATTCGTCAGCCAGGGGACCACGTTTATCGAGTACCAGCATGGGATGCCTGGTGGAAACATGATCACGCTGCTCAAGTCACGGCCTCCTCGAACAGCCACCCCGGGCACGATGTTTGATGACCTGTTCAACAGCATCACCTGGGAAGCAAATCATGGGAGCTATCTTGACCTACAGCGCTATTCGGCGCAGAATAGGGTCACAGGATCCAGAATCAACCGATACGAAATCAGTTTTGGAGAGAAGGAGCTGGATGGCTTACCCCCGAGAATGGCGTTGGAAAATGCACCTGCATCAGTACAAGCTGTACTCGAGATGCTGGTAGAACTGTTGAAAGAGCATGTTCAGACGAATGATACTAAAACGTCAGGAAAATCAGAAGACCCCTGGATTTTAACGGTCACGGCGTATGTGGGAGGTGAACAGAAGGAGGGTTTCAAACCCGCTGAATACAACACCCAGGGAGATGTGACAGCGACCATGTGCTTGGGAAGCCCGGCAAGGGTCAGGTGGCGATACAGCCCGATTCACTGGAATCACAGCCAGACAGGGAAGGTCCTGGAGGGTTCGCCACTACCTGATACAAAGCACTTCGAAGCCGTAAAACAACTTAAAAAACGCAAACTATCTCTTGGCGAATATGAGAAGAAGAGACTGGAGATTCTGGAGGGATCCGATGCCCCATCAACGCGTCGAAATGAAGCGCCGCCCACCTACTTGACCGCCGAGCTGACACATGGTGACATCTTGATCACACAAGGTGAATCAATAGGGTCATTCTTTGACTCGACCGTAGAGCCACAAGGGCTGTTGCACATTCGTGTCACTGCATTTAGGGCGCAGGATGACAACGATGGTGAGAGAGGTAGGGGCAGCATGCAGTTGCGACGAAGTACGTCTCGAAGCCGGTCCAGGAGAGCTTCCTCAACTCGAGCAGCACCAAATCAGAGGGCATCTTCGAGAAAGAGAAGAAACTCGGTGTCCAGAGAATCAACACTGGGTACACGGAGCTCTTCGAGAGGACGTGGAGATTCTCGCAATCATGCACCAGAAAGCGCCATAGCTAGGGAGAACGAAGCCCCTCGGTCAAAACAAGCTCGCCGAGAAACCAGATCTCCCACCCAAGGGCCACACCGAAGGAGTAAAAGTAGGTCGCCGGAGCTTTTAAAAAGGCCCAAAGCAAACACGAGGGCTGCAGCAAAGGAGGCAAGAGAGGCAAGTGAACAGTTAAAAAGAAGGTGTAAGTTTACTAACACTTCTGCTGTAGAAGGTAAAAACACAACTGAGACGGTCCGTATCGCGATCTTCGTCGAAAGTGTCCACAGAATCGTCCTCCGATGATGAACAACAGACATCAGGCAAGCCAAAGAAGAGTGATTCAACGATCAGACGGGTTCCAACACCCATAACGGCACCCACACCTAGGTCAATTCTTAAACGGACTGTCAATTCAACACCCAAGACAGCGTCGAAGGTACCACCGAGAACAACAGAAGAAGACGCTGCACGAATCCAGAAGTCCGAGACTTCTGCGGCAGAGAATCGACATCTTTCCGGTCGAAGGTTTGTGTACCAAACCCCTGCAAAATCAACCGTAACTTCATCAGTAGTTACTGGCCTGGAATACATCGAGACGCTCCCATGTTCACGTCTTCCCAGCACCGAACCCGTGGCCGAGTCCGTGACTGAAACCAACTCCCCCAAAATCCAGAAAAGGTCCCAGCCATACTTCTCGCTGCCAAGAAGACAAAATCCACCACGCCCCCAGCTACGCTCAACACAGGGCCCTTCTTATGATGTTTCAGCACTCGGTGTGCCCGTCCCTCCCAGCTATCGGCCGCAGTCAGGCCCGCCACAAGAAGATGATAGCGCCGACAGCCACGCCAGCACCGGGGAGAACACACCCTCTCCTGACCTAGACTACAAGCTCCCTCCTAAAGGTCCACCAAATCCATACGTTCTGCGAATGCCGCGAGAAGCAAGAGGCAGTATAGGAGGCGTGGTCAGCAGCTTCACGAAGCCTCGGCCATCCTCCTTAAGTCTCTATCGCCGTCATCATGGCCAAACAAAACCACAGGAACAAGAACAGACGAGAGAGGGTGCCTCTGTCTCAACAATGCCAGTAATCACAGAACTCGATGATCCCACCCCACACCCCGAAGCCACCAGCAACAAAAGCAACACCAGTATCCCCGACAACTCAACGTCCCGTCGTCCATCATCGCTAAGATCTAGCAACAGCCAGCGATCCCTTCCTCCAGATCAACAACCCGGGCAACTTCTCCTTGAAAACCCGCCCCCTCCCGACCCAACAGTCAGCTCCAACATCCTCAGCCCTTCCAGCAGCAACACGCCCCCTCAACAAGTCCACACCCAAACCAGAAGAACAAGCACCGGTATCCCACCCAGCAGTCCATCCCTCAACCGTAAGCGTTCGTTATCCTCCTCCTTACGCCAAGAACTTCAAGAGAAAACCCCAGAAGTAATATCCCTCTCGTCCTCCTCCCAGTCGACCCCAGAACCGCAGCAGCGCGGAGAGAAACAGGAAGGCTCAGAGTCTTCATCCGACGACGATAACGGTGCCTCGTACAGGGTGCCGGTCGCAGCTCCCATAACTCCGGAAAGCAGGCGGAGTAGTTCGACGTCGGGTAGGCAACGGTTCGGAAGCGTTATCGGCGTGGCAGAGGGTCCGGCGCGTGGAGATAGTGCTGTGAGCTTGGGTAAAAGGCGGTTGAGCAGCGCCAGTGGGGCCAGTGTGTCTTGGCTGGAGGAGGCAGACGATGACGGCGAGGAGGAGACGGGGGATAAAAAGAGGCGGAGGAGAAGTGGTGGCAAGAAGGTTCAGGTTGCGCCGTCGAGGTCGCTGTGGAGGAGGCTGTGGGGGTCGTGAGATCTGGAAGTAGGAGTTAGCAGGTTTGAGAAGACATGGTTGAGATTTTCCGAGATGTTGTAATCTGGTGGTTCTAGATGAACTAATGATGGTGGTGGCGATGAGGATAGGGAATAGGTGGAAGTTCAGTTGAGGTTAAAATGCAAAAGAAAAGAAAAGAAAAAAAAGAAGAACTGTCAGTTACCCAAGCCAGCCTGCACCGGATTCGAACCGGTACCATGTCACAGAGGCCCAATCGATTCGAACTTTAGAACCACTTCTCAGTTTTACTCGCCCGCAGATTCAATAATGTGTGACCATCGTGAATCGAACGTGTGTGTTTATGCAAGCGAGCGTGATCCCCGAAAGTGGTTTGATTCGTGAATCGAACGTGTGTGTTTATGCAAGCGAGCGTGATCCCCGAAAGTGGTTTGATTCCATATTTAACGCGTTTCACGTATGCTACCAATTACACCAACAGGCCCAACTTTGGCACCTCCAGTTTGATTTGACAGTTTGGATGTCCAGAAAGGTGGACTACATGCTCCGGGGCCACGGGTGGCAGGAGCGTCTGGGCTAATCAACCTGTCGAGAGTGCCCAGGGCAACTGCCACTGGCACACTGGTCACTCACCTGGCAGAGGCGGCGACAGCTGCCGTCCCGCAACAAAAATTCAGAACATGTTCCCGGCTGTGTGGTGTAATAAGGTAAGGTCAGGTCTCTCATGCATAGGCCAAGTCACGTCACCACCCGTCTAGCAGATATTGGGGGTAAAAATAGAATTGTCCACCAATTGCCTAATACTTCACTACTCTAATTCACAAGTATACTGACATTATCTCCAAGTCTTACCATGCCCGCTGAATATGTCATGACCTTTGCCGCACATAAAACAAAACACTATAAGTGCTCTAACATCCCCCACCATCCAACTAACGAAAACGCCTTTTTGCATTGTTGTTTCCTCCATGTGTGGCCTTGAACGAAGCCCGTTGGTGGACGGATGCCAACACTTGGGCATTTTGCTGCCTTATCATGGCATTGGCTCGTAGCTGTCTCCTTTGACTCTTTGAAAGCTTGACATTCTTCGTCGTCCTTCCTTCTTTTTTGATCTTGGAATGAAGTCTATCAGCAATTGAATCCCGCATGTCCATCGATTTCTGCCGTTGGCAGACATCAACATCAGGCTGTGACCATAAACCAGCCAGGTTATCGGCCAACTTATGCCCATCGGTTGCACAACGTGGCATCCAATTCAGCTCAACGGAACAACCGAGCTGATGCAGCTTGTGTGACTGAAAGATGATTGCCTTGACGAGTGGACGTGTGTGCGCATAATAGAACGAACTGTGACCTGGATCAACACCTAAACCAATCCGATCTAGCGAATTTGCCGAATCACTGAACACCATGATCCTGTATGGCGCGTATTTGTTCTTTGAAACAAGTTGTATCGCCTTGGCGAGAGACTGGCTGATTCCAGATAGCTCCATGTGCTGCACAGAGTACGCCTTGTCGACGTAGAATCCCTTACTCTTGGAAGACGGCAGGTTTGAAGTAATGTCATCGTCTATATCAGACCGCCAGACAATGCCGTAACCGCCAGGCCTCCCCTGACGAGCAGAATCCTGCTGAGAGAGCATGGACCCGTCGCACCAAAACGCCATCTGCAGCTCTCCGCCAATCATCCCGGGCCCAATCTCAGCCTCCTAGGCCTTTCGAGTCGCATTCTCAGGGTCATCGTGGAAGATCTTGCCAATGAAGGCTCGGGTTTCGGCATCCCAGAGATCATCATCCGGATTCTGGGGCTGAGGCGGTGGGGATCTTGGAGAGCCAAGAGTCGGGGATGATGACAGAAACACATCATGGCCATCTACTTTTTGACATATTAGCGGTGTTCCAATAGAGTCTCTAAATCTATCGTATTTTCCAATCACTTACCCTGAGTGACACCACCCGCCTTCTCTCTATGTCCACCAATATCTTGCGGGGCTCTACCGCGCTCTTTCACGGAGACAGATACAAAAGCCTGGGGGCGATCGTGCTAGTAAGTTGTTGTTAGAGTCTGATGTTGACTGACACAATGGTTGGAGCCGAATCTTACTACATCGACGGCGGTGTTGTCGCCCTCGTCATCGCTGTCATCTTCGGCCGTCAAGTCAATGATGACAACAGCTGGTGGGTGCTCCTCACCCTGTTCCTGGTCAGGGTCCGAATCATCATCTCCCGTGAGGTCGATGATTTCAAGCACCAGGTTAGGTTGCATGTCGGTTTGGCTCTCGCCAACCGACTCCAACTCTTCGTCGCCCGTCAAGTCGATGATAAGATCGAACTTGCTCTCGGTATCAGACATTTGGAATTTGCTAATCTGAAAAAATGCCCAAAATAGTTTAGTTGGACTGTCGAACTGCAAGAAGGTCGACGGGGTGCCGAGAGAAGAGAGGTTGGGGAGAGAGGGGGAAGACAATTCTTAGCACTAAATAGAGGACGGCAGATTAACGAGAGAAAAGCGGGAAAAGACCAAAAGAACGACAATTTTGAACCCGTATGAAGGTATAGAACCCAATAGTTACATTAATAGTATTAATTTATCTATAGAATAAAAGAGAATATTCAAACGAGCGTAGGAAAGTTAATATTTATATATAAATTAAGTAGTGGAAAAGACTAAAGGCCGAAGCCGCGCTCGAAAAAGCTTTAGAATTTAGACCTTTAAATTAAATATCTTAACTACTATTATCTTCTATTTTAAAAACTAATACTAATATTAATAGTTTAGCCCTTTAAAGTTCTTATAAACTTTAAAATTTAAATTAACTTTACTTTTCTATATACTTTTTTAACTAATAAATATTATATAACGTACATTATAAGCGAGCGACCAATATAAGCGAGCGACCACTTTTTCACAACCTTTATACCATTATCCTCAATTACTACACAACAATACTAGGAAGCAACCATAATTACATCCGAAATAACTGAATCAGACAATTCTACAGCCTCCTAGCAAGTACGTGCATTATGGCCAAGCTTACCGCACACACTACAGCACCGAACCTTCGTATAAGCCCCCCCTATACCACTACCATCCGGCTACGTTTCTTGCACTCCCTCTCTACCCACAGCCTTCTTATCCAGTAGATCGTGTGCATCCTGCACAGTAAGTGATCCTCCGAGCCGCACACGTGTTTTTTTGGCTCTCCGGCGCTTACTTAGTACCTCGTTGGCCTTGCAGAGTAAAGTGTTCTCTACACGTAGGAGAGCCACCTAGTGCATCACAGCCATTATACTCTTAGCAAGCTGGTCCACAGCAGCTAACATTAAAGTCGAGGAGCTATTTTAATAGTTAGTAATGCAAGTCTTAATAAGCGTTAACTGCGAATTAGCTTCTCGGGGGTTGTATAGTATCTGGAAGACCCAAGGTTATAGTGTCACGAATATGATGTGGATACCCGAGGAGAACAACCAATGGGAAAGAGGAGGCACGGTAGCCAATTAAAGGAAAGGAGGATAGACCAATAGGAAGAGGATTATCCGGGACACGAGGAATCATAAATGATTCCTGGGAATCATTATAATCCTCGGGAGTTAGCCATAATTCTCGAAGGATAGAATGATCCGGGTTTTGGCAATAGGTCTATATATACGGAGGAACTAGATAGCTTATAGATAGTTCCGCAGTATATAATTACAGTTTGTATTTACGGGATCTTGTATTTACATTGAGACATCTTATTATATATTGTTTAGCTACACCGAACTAATCGTCAGAAATTACCTTTAACCGAGTATCCCTTTCAGAGGTTCTATATAGGGGTTCGTTATACATTATATACTTACTTCAATTCTATTATCGGATAAATTAAAAGCGCTAAGTTAAATGCTATAACCGGAAATACTAACACTTAACCTACTATCGACTAACTCCTTACTTATATTTAGGAGCTCGAAGATAAGTCGCGCCTTTCTTACGACGTACTTGCGTAGGAGAACGATATACTCTATAAGGAAATCGGTACTTTACGTAAAGAAGGAGATCGCGTTAAGCTCGAGGCTTCCGATTATTATAGAGGAGCTAAAGGAGAGCTAGGGGGATTTTTAATCTAACTTAAAGTATATTTTCGGTACTACCCTTCCCGTTTTTCGGACGAAAAGTCTAAGGTAGTATATACTGTATTTAGGCTTAAGGATAAGGCCCTTACCTAGTTCGAACTAATCCTAAGAGACTACTTCGATAATAAGTACGACGAAAGGGAGGATATTACTAAGAAGTGTTTTAAAATATATAAGGGATTTAAAGAGAAGATTAAAGAGGTATTCGGAAAATATAATAAAGGTAGGCGTACCTAGGAGCGACTAGTTAACCTTAAGTAAACTAGATCTATTATCGACTATACTATAGTATTTAGGACGGATATATTCTGTAATAAAATTAACGACGAAAGGTTAATATAGTTATTTTATAACGGGCTTAAGGAAGAAGTTAAGGATAAACTATACTAATAGGAGCGACCGGAGATTATCGACGAGTATATCGTAATAGCGGTCTGTATCGACGATCGGCAATATTAGCGCCGTAAGAAGTGTAAGGGTATACGTATATAAGGACTTTACCGGCCTAACGATAAGAAAAAGAGACGGCCTTATGGGATTTACGTTTTAAGGATTATTTACGTAAGGCCTATAGAAGTAGACGTAATTTAAAAATGGTTTAAAGGAAAGAACGACGTTAAGTGCTTTAATTACGGGAAGATAGGTTACTTTAAGAGAGACTACTAATTATCTAAATAGTTTAGTTAGAAAGAAAGAAAAACGGCGGTAGTAACTAAAACTACGTAGGTTATCGAGATCTTTAATACCGAGTATATTTACGAGGATTTTCGGGATTTAACGGACGATTATACCGATAGCGACTATAAATATAAAGCTTAAGAAAGAGAGTTAATAGTTAATTCCGAAGGGGAAGATTATATTATAAGATAAAAGTTACTAATTAAAAGGGCTATAAAATTAAAAGAAAGTACTGTTTTAGGGCCCTTTAAGGAGACTATACGGCGATTAAAGTAGGGTTTTACTTTAATTAACGCCTCGGTTTAAGATATAGAAAAGACTATAAGGCGGGTAAAGGAGTAAGTTTAAAAACTCGAGGAGGTAATAGTAAAGCTTTAAGAATAGCGAGAAGTTATTAAACGGTAATACTATAACCTCGAGGATAAGGTAACGTAAGTTACTAATAATAATTAGCCGACTATATAGTTATAGCAAGGAAACGAGTATTAGATTATCCCCGAAAAGGAGTTTAATAATAAATTTGTAATATTCTTTACGGGCGAAAAGACCTAGGGTAAATATTAAGTATTATAATCGACGATTAATACCGGGCTTACGTAAATATTAAGAGAATATCTAATATTCGGATAGTATACCTATTACGAAGAGGATACTCCGCAGGTCCATTTACGATACCCGGAGTATAGGAAGATACTATAGTTCTAGTATATCGCTTATATATATAAGGAACACTATTAGTTAAAAGCCTTTAACCGGTATTAGCCGATTAAGGGGTTTATTTAGATAGGCAAACCGATACCGATACAGAATATATTTACGAGGTAAAGAATACCGGAGGAAAAGTTAAACGATTACTTCTTATAGAAATTAAAGGACCCGGTCGAATTAAATAGACTCTAGATTATATAGATTACACCTAAGTACGTAAGGTATTGCCTCGATTAGATAGTAAATTGGGAAGAGAATACCGACGGATTCAGTTTAACGGGGTATAAGAACGTAGATTACACTTTTTACCTACAGGTAAAGGCCCGGAAATACTACGAAGCTAGTCCTAAAATACGAAAAATATATAATAAGAAAAGGGCTTAAAATAATACTAAGAATAAAAAGTGGAAGGAAGCTTAACGACGATAGTTAGCCGATTTCGAGTTACTAGATAGTTTAATCGAAAAGGACGTTCTAAAGGTATAATAATAATCGGGAAAAGGGCTACGGCCTTTCGTAAAGGCCGAAAACCTCTAAAGGACTATAAATAATATATTAGTAAGGTCGTTACGGTATAAAGGAGGGGTATAAAAGATAAAAGATTATAAGTAATAGTACGTTAAAAGGGTTTTTAAATATAAGTATTCGTAAATAGTAAAGTAAAAGCGGATTTAATTTTACCTAAATTTATATAATAAGCCTAGGTTTTATAAAGGAAAAAGAAAGAAGAGGTTATTATAAAGGGACCCTTCCTTACGTAATTAGTAACTAAGGAAACGGTACTATTAGATATTACCGTATCGGGAAAGATAATAAAGGTGATTTTCGATATCGTAGATATAGGGCCGGAAAAGGATATAATTTTAGGGCAATTATAATATAAGGATTATAACTTAGATATCGATTGGAAGGATAGTAGCTACCTACGACCGAGGGAATATCGGGAGTATCTAATTAACGATGGGAGATTAGGGGTACGGTAGGAGTAGAGTGCAGGATAAATATCCTCTACGGTACTACCGTAAGAGATATAAGAAATATTAATATACTTAATCGATAAAGGCGGTAAGATCGAAGAAATAAAGTTAGTAAAAATAATTACGTTAATAGAAATTATAATAGTAATAAAGGATAAATACGCCTATTATAATAATATAAAAAAAGGCGAGAAGAAGGAGGTACCGGTAGAATATCGGGGGTATCCGGTATTTACGGTAAAATACCTTTAAGGTTTACCGGAGAAGGGATTATAGGACTATAAAATTAAGCTTAAAGAAAAAGCGAAATTTAAGTTTTTTTAAGTCTACTATATTAACGATAAATAAAATAAAAAGTTACGGAAATATTTAAATAAAAATATTAAGAGAGGATATATTAAAGTATTTATATCGCTAGTTAAATATCCTATTTTCTTCATACCGAAAAAGGACGGGAGTCCGCAATTATATATAGATTATCGATAATTAAATTAGGAGATAATAAAAAACAGTTACCTACTACTATTAATTTCGCGGCTAAAAAGTTAACTATTAGGGGTATAATAGTTTATTAAACTTAATATATTAGTCAGATACGCGTATATACGAATTAAAAAGGGAGACGAATAGAAGACGGCTTTTTATACGCTTTACGGGTATTTCGAATACCTCGTTATACCGTTTAGGCTTATAAATGTACTAGCAACTTTCTAGGCCCTCGTTAATTATACGATTCGCTAATACCTCGATAAAACAGTAGTTTATTACCTCGACGATATTCTTATTTACTTACGTACTCTAGAGGAGTATAAAAGGTACGTTAAGGAGATTTTAAATGCGTTATACGGAGCTGGATTATCGGTTAATAAGGATAAAAGCGAGTTTTATATATAAAAGACGGTCTATCTAGGGTATTTTATTTCGCTAAGAGAGGTGCGAATAGAACTAAGGAAAATTGCAGTAGTTAAAGATTAGCCGAGACTATAAGTAAAAACGGCCGAATAGCTAAAGATAAGGGTTCGAGAGTTTCTAGGATTTATAAACTTCTATTAAATGTTTATACGGAACTACGGCGCTATAACGAGGCTACTAAACGACCTTACTAAAAAGAACGCCGAGTTTAAATAGGAAAAGAAGTAGGAGGAGGCTTTTTAAGCTATTAAGAACGTTATTACGGCGGACCTAATACTTAAGCTCCCCGACCTAGGACAACCCTTTAAAGTCGAGATAGATACCTCCGATTACATTATCGGAGGGCAACTGGAATAACGAGACGAAAATAGGAAATTATACCTAATAGTATTCTTTTCGAAGAAATTAAAGGGGCTACGTAAAAATTACCCTATTTATAATAAAGAACTATTTACTATTATCGAGGCTTTCGAAAAGTAGAGACTATACTTTAACGGTATTAACTACGAAGTCTAGGTTTATACGGATTATAAGAACTTAAAGTATTTTACTACTATTAAGGTCTTTAACGCTAAGTAAAGTAGGTAGTTAGAATTCTTATTAGAATTTAATTTCTAGATCTATTATAAGAAAGGGTCTGAGAATATAAAAGCGGACGCTCTGAGTAGAAGGGCGGACTATTATAAAGAAAAGGTGAAAGAAGAGTTACTACCTTTACTGTAGGAAATAATAGAAGGTATACTTAAATACCCGCTTTAATAGTAAGCTGAGTATTGCGTAGTGTACCGAGAAGAATCTATTATCTATAAATATTAAGGCTATATCGACGGTAACGATTAGAAGTAATAGGTAGAGTTAGAACTATTGGGGATTTAAAAAGACGATCGTTACCGGCTTTAGTATAATAATAGGGCCTACGTCGATCCAGGTTAACGGAAGACCCTGATTCAGGAGATCTACGAGTCGAAGTTCGGGGGATATATAGGAGTAGTTAAGATAACGGAGAAGATTAAATAATACTTTAATTAGCTAGGATTAAGAAAGGACGTAGAGGAAACGCTATAGGAATGTAACCTTTATAGAAGAACGAAAATAAAGAAGTATAAGCTGTACGGATTTTTAGAGCTATTGTTAGTAGTAGAGTAACCCTAAAGTTTAGTATTTATAGACTTTATTACTAAACTACTAGAATCCAAGGATATAACTACGGGCGTTAAGTACGATAGTATTTTAACGGTGGTCGATAGGCTTATTAAATGGGCGTATTTCCTACCTTATAAAGAGACCTGGACGGCGGAGTAATTAGCGGATGTAGTGTTTCGGAATGTAACGGCGATATATATATAGCTAAGGGAATTTATTACGGATTGCGATATTAAGTTTGTATCGAAGTTTTAGACGGCTTTAATGGAGTAAGTAGGAGTAAAGAGTAAGGCGTCGTTAGTTTATTACCTGTAGACGGACAGCTAGATAGAGAGACTTAACTAGATTATTAAATAATACTTTCGAAATTATATTAATTTCGAATAAAATAATTGGGTTGAACTTTTGCCAGCGACATAGCTTGCGTATAATATAGTACCTACGGAGACAACGAAGGTCACACTATTCTTCGTGAACTACGGTTTTAAGGCAGATTTACGGTAAGGACTAGAGGCAAAAGTGCTTAGGGCGGTAGTAAAGGCAGGAAAATTATATATACTATATGCTAAATTTAAGGAAGAACTCGAGTTTATTTGAGAATGTATGTGTAAGTATTATAACGTTAAACGGCTCGAAGGACCTTACTTAAAGAGGGGGGATAAAGTGTTTTTATTAATATTAAAATAGGTATGGCTCATATACAGGCCTAAGGACCCTGTAGCTAATACACTAATAGCGTAGCGGAATTGTCACACACGATACCTGTAGCTCACTGC